>LQNS02277997.1:8221177-8240480 GCA_001587735.2 Parhyale hawaiensis | reverse complement strand
CTGCTGCCGACACTGCAGTGCAGTTGCTGCTGCAGACACTGCAGTGCAGTTACTGCTAGGGACACTGCAGTGCACTTACTGCTGCCGACACTGCAGTGCAGTTGCTGCTGCAGACACTGCGGTGCAGCTACTGTTGCACACCCCTGCGGTACAGTTACTTGTGCAGGCCCTGCAGTTCATCACCTGCTCGTTCGGTTGTATCGTCTGGCATGCCGCACAAATTGTATTGTTCACCATTTTCTACGGCTATAGGTTTAGGTTGAATATATAAATCTGACGCAATGCTATGTTTTGAGGTACCTGTTTGCTTTTACAATACTGTATTTTATTATACATTATATGTATATATCAGTGAAGTGCATATAATTTCAGCAGTTAGTTTCTTGGTGTCATATAAGATATTTATTTATTTTGTTGTAAGATATTATAGTTATCATTACAGTTTCATATCATTTTATAAAAGGGGTCTATACGTGGAATATCTGTATAATTAATGTCACCTCAGGACAGTTGCACCCTATTTTCAGGAATTGCATCATCCGGCAGTGCCAGTATCATCGACACTCTGCAATTAGAAGCTAAATACTACTTAATAGATGAAAAATGGTAACAGATATCTTTTTGATGTCTTTGTTTCAAACGACCAACTTGATTATAATGCAAGAAGTGAATCGAGGTAGATTAATAATAATTATAATAAAAGCCTTTCGATTGCCTTCATGTTGAATTTTGCAATTCGTTGCAAGGCAAGCTGGTGAATCATGGAGTAGAAATTTTGGGAATCCTGTAAATACCTTCCTATTGAATTACAGTTGTTTTGCAACGCAAGCTGGTAATTCAAGGCAGATGTTAGCAGAACCTTCCTGACGTCTTCCTATTGAATAACGAACTAACACTGCAAACATTTGAATGAAGGTAGATAAATTTGCTCACTAATACGACAATAGTCTCGCCTGGAATGGAGTGCCAACTCTCCTGGAATGTAGTGTCGGGTGGCCGAAATTAACGAGCTTCAGGTCCAGGAAAGTTGTTGCTGCATGGGACATTGGCTTGGTACTTGTATGGTGGCTTGCGCTGGTTACAACTGCACTGATTGCATTGGCAGTTTCGCCTTTCTTTGTTTTTCTTTGCCGCATTGTTTGCATGAGTTATAAAAAAGTGGTTCTGGTATAGGCGGGCCTTCCTGAGATCGGTTATTATATTTATGCCTATAAGTTGGCCTTTTCTCTTTTAGCGTGGTCTGTGTAAAAAATTTCAGGTATAGGGCTTTTCCTACGAGAAATTCATCAGTTCATGGGAGAAAGTGTCAAGTTAGGCACTTATTCGAACTGAACCGAGCCTATCTTAACGTAACGTAACCTATTGTACCTTAACCTAACGCATGCTTTGAGGTAAGCCATATGCATTACAGGGACCGAAAATGTACTACGTCTTTGAAGTCATATGCTGATCTGCACGAGCTTTAAAGCCTACGAAGTAAGAAGATGTCATTTGCAATGCGTCTGCGAACTGCTAAAAGGGATACAATTTTGGAACATACAGTAAAAATAAAAACAACGGCCTATCCGCAAAAACTTT
This sequence comes from Parhyale hawaiensis, assembly GCA_001587735.2. Lineage (NCBI taxonomy): Eukaryota > Metazoa > Arthropoda > Malacostraca > Amphipoda > Hyalidae > Parhyale > Parhyale hawaiensis. The sequence goes on along the minus strand of LQNS02277997.1, from coordinate 8,238,902 downwards.
GCTGAATTATCAGAAATTTTTGAATTTATGGAGAAATAAAAATCTAAGTTATAGCGCGCCCGAAAAATTTGGCTTGGTATCAAAATTCCTTGACTTACATAGATAATTGAAATTTTATTACAATCATAAATTCATGAAGTGGGCTGTCTAATAGTTGATTGCTGTGGCTTTTCATTAGCAGCTTAAACAATTTATTTCCGTCCGTTGCTGGACGGAATAACGTGGTTTTCCTCCAATTATCTATTGCGTACCAAACTGGAGCTGAATAAGTGCAGTGAATTGCATGCAATGTCCAAGCTAAATTATAAATAATAGAATCAAAGCCGGTTTTTACACAAAATTTCTGATGACTGTGTGTGGAACTGGTAAAAGCGATCATTCAAATGAGTACGTATTACAGTTGCACGCAGTTGCCGGTAAATACATAGGATACTCTAGTTACTCGAAGCAGTGCTTACCTCATAGATTGCTTTACCTTCAGTTATACTTTCTGATTAGCCTGTATAGTAAGTGGCTTAGCTGAGATTCATCCCCAGTAAAATTTAAGGCCGCCGCGGCGCCGCCCAGATGCTGAATTAGGGTTTTAGCTTATGCGGCGACCATAATTTCTGGAAGGGATGTATTCATAAATTTACCCATATAATATGGCTAGGCACCAATGCTAACCGAACCGAACCTTCATATTTTAATCTTGCCTATGAACTAACCTAATCTAGTCTAACACAACTTAACACATATAGGTATTTGAGGTACGCCAGATATGTAACTACTGTACTTAGACCCACTTGGGACACTTTTATATTTTGTACGCAATGCGCTTCTTGCGTGCGATTTGCTTCTTTGCTCCTGATTTTTCTCAGTTATTTCCTCAATTTTTACAGAATTCTTTTCTATATTGATTTTTTTTTACTTGGCGTAACCTGTTGTATGTCCCTTCTTTCTTCGTCTCGATGGACCAACAGCTTATGCTATGAGCAGAGATGCTTCATTAAATTGGGAAGTTATTAATAATAGTAATCAAATATTATTAGCTAGACTGGAAATTACTCTTTGTAGAAATATTCAAGTGTGTATACCAGTAAATAAATATTTAAATCTCTAAGGGAACAGTAGTTGACAATTACCACAATTTTTCTTATTTAAATCACTACATAGTAATTACCGCACTTGACAAATCACCCAGACACTTCCACATAAAACTCTTTTCTTTCAGAAAAAACAGCGAATGTCCTTACGTAGCCACGACTTTTCATCCTTTCATGCACTAAATCTTTCCCTGCTTATAGATAGCCTCTGCTAACTCCATTTAGACCTCATCAGATAAAAAAACAGCTAATCGGCAGGTGATAATCGCGAGCTAATTGGCAATAATCATGGAAATTGTGGAATTGCCTGCATTAGCCGTGATGGGCGGCCCGATCCCTGATTGCCGGACGACAGCGGTGATCAGTGCCGCCTTAAGTTGTTATTGACAGTCGAAATGACGGCGGCCAATCGCTTGTGTCACTCGTGATAATTTGACTAGCAGCGCCCCCTGCTGGTGTGGGCGACGCTTGTCTTCTGACCATGCGAACGGAAATTTTAAGGTATTTTTCCATTTTATTCCGATGCCGTTCACTACGTATACTGATATCGGATAAATGCTTAGAATTTTCCGATATTTGCGGTGCTCTCTTTGTGGTTTATTTTACTTAACACTTTACGACATGAATTAAACTTAAGCATAGCTGGAAAACACATAAACCATAAGCGGGGTCGGGACTGACTGACACTAGAGTCAAGTGAATAACTATTTTCTACTCACTGTCCTAATACGTTGCTGTGTCCGATGTGTAGCTCAAATGCGCAAACTTCTTTGGAGTTCTAGTTCCCTCTGCAAGTGAAGAAATATCGGAAACTTTACCAGCGACAATTGCTGAACAAATGAATGTCACTTTCAATAATTTAGTCTCTTTTCGATCAGACGCCCTGCTGTGTGCGCGAGGGCTTATGTTAACATTGGGACGATTAAGTGAAGAAACTCTTTCATTTGACCATCGTGTGAGCCCGCCTTAATTCACTGCCTGCTGGTGTTGGGGTCACACTGTGCAACCTCAGCAGTGCCCTCGCACCCTCAGTTTATGAGGGGACGTTCTTTCCACGAGTATCATGGCTACCGACTTTCACTGAGCATCGGGACCCCGTGCAAGCTGAACGTACTCTCAATAAGTTGTGCGTGCGATTGCGCAATGTGGTCATGGCATTACGATTCTCGTATGTGTTCTCTTCTGTATACTAATATACAGTTAGTTGTTTGCTTGAGTGCTTCTTTCGTTAGTTAAGTGATTGGCTGGTTTGTTTTTTTTTTTTTATTGGTCTCTTCATTCCGATACATATTTTAATATCAGAGTCTGTTGCTTAACTTTTTTTAATCTAAGCTTTGAAGATGACTTCAGTGTCTCTAAGCGGTTGAATAACGCCCAAATTTCGCTTAATACCAACAGCAAATATTTTCTTACTTTAGGGCAAACCTGAGTACCTTTTCTCGCAGATGTTACAGCTGGCCGCAGTTCCTGCTGACGAGGAGATTAGTTTTGTAAAGTTAAATAGGTTCTCTATATTTCCCTCTCTGTTTTGCGAGGTGGGCTGTCGATCGAGATAGCCGCAACCTAGAACGCGGGACTTTTTTTACTCTTTTTTTTTTTTGTGTGTGGAAGGCCTCGAAAGGGACCGGCCACTCGAGTGTCCTTTTCTATTCTTTGCGCCTTTTTCCCGCCTGTAGTAGCGCACTGTACCAAGATTGGAACAAGTATAGAACTCACCTCGTGAGTTCGTCATTAATCAGATTGAATTTCCGACAGAAATGCAGAGTAAAACTGGGCATCGCTGCTTACGTAGCGCCTTCGTGTCAGCTGCCGCGGTGGTTGATCTAGAACTCTAATTATAATTATAAGTTCTTACATGTAGCTCCAAGAATTCCAAACTGAGTAGAAGTTCAACGAAGAAAAAGAGAAAGATATTCTTGTGAACAGACTCACGAATAACAGAAAGAAGACGCCAGTCAGTTTGGTTGGAGATTTTTCTATGTTTGCCAGTGAATGACGACGTCGGTCACCCCATATGGCAGAGAAATACTAAAAATGCACAGTTGGTTGGTTGCTTGCTTGGTTGGACTCCAATTCTCCTGCCTGAGGCATAAGTTTAGGATAGAGAGAAATACTGTATATATATATATATGTCTTGCCAGCTGCTGCACCCTATGCACATGTTACTCTCAGGAATAACAACAAGTAAGAACTGAATAGAGAAAATAATACTTTAAGAAGATGATCAAAAAGAGGAGAGAACGAAATGTGGTTTCGCTAATTTTTTTTTTTCTATTTTGTAATGCTGGCGCAGACTACAGTTCTTGTGTAGAACATTCGTAGGAAAATTACTCATTTCTTGCTTAGATGCCTTGTATCTATTCTCTTACAATCACTATAATTTTTATCATTTTCGTGCCACTATATTCAGTACAATTGCATACAGCAGATCCTCCTTTCATACGGCATTGTTTTATACCTTCCCAAAGTATCATTCCTTCTTCTCTACATTTCGGTCTTCTGCCTGTACATTACCTCCTTACTCCTCCACATTCCGTTCTTATGTCTCCAAAGTTTTATCTTTTTTTTCTTTGCATATTCCTTAACTCCTAATTCACCTGTTCTTTATACTCTCATTAAATTTCATTCCATTGTTCTAAAATTACTATTTCCTCCTTCGCATCTCGTTCCTCTGCCTCAGATTACTATTCCTTTCTTCTTCACTTCTTGATGCTTTATCCCCAAATAACCATTCTTTCCTTCTTTATTTCTCGTTCCTCTGCTGCCTGAAATTATAGTCATTATGCCATTTCATTCCACTTTTTTACCCCTGATCCAAATCTTTCCTTTAGTTCTCCTATTTATTTTTCGCTACATTTTCACCCTCTACAGACGCCAGTCAAACGCCACGATTACCAAGATTTGTTACCAGCTGCCCCTCTCCACCACCGAGATTTCGTGCTGATTTCGTACTGATTTCCTGTGCCCCTGCATCTGAAGCTGTCAGCCCCCTGATATTCTGCAATAACTTATTGGCAGTGCCGATATTGCTCCATATTTGTGACAGACACATAGTAAATTAATGGAAAAAATACTCGCCCGACGCTGCAATGCGACTCTATTATCTTTGTGACGTTACTCAATTACGCAAAATTGTTCCCCATGCCAGGCGTCCAGAGAGAATAATTATTGCTGGTTGATATGACAGGTGTGATTTAGCAAAGGTTAATATCTTCCCTCTCGTCGTTAGAATATTCTGAGGGGGCAGTGTCGAGCTTGTGCTCTTGTTGAGAGCTTTTTAATAGAGCTCTTTCTAAAATTTATTCTCGTTGTTAGAGTGCTCTAGTTTATGAGTATTTAAAATTAGGTAATTTAACGCATCGTGGCTTTAACTCATTTTGACTGATTTTCGTTATCAGATTGTTTGAGAGTGTAAGCATTTTTAATTCTTGGTGTTAAGTCATCGAGCACTTAACTCATTTTTACTCATTTTTTGTCATTAAAATGTACTAGAGCAGGGGTTTCCATTAATTCTTTTCTATGTCTGGCACTCCTAGATAACTTTTAATATGTTCTCGCAGCCCCTACTAAGTGAGTAACTCATATGATGGTATAAAAAGAAAATTTGCACTAAATTCGTGCGACAAGTTTGCTTAAGTTAGTATTGCTAAAGAGTATAATCCAAATTTCGCACCCCCTTAAAAACATCATATCAGAGTGCTCAATTATAAAAGCGTGCAAACACTCCCTGTTGGTAGCCCTCGTTCCAGATTGATGATGAAGCTGCTGTTACAGTTTTAATGTTGTTACAATTCCACTACTAGGGTTCCAGCACATAGCATTGTTTTTAATAATGTTCTAAAATTTAATGTTGAGCCATGGGCTTCACGATACCTTCACTGTCCACTCCTCGCAAATGAAGCCGATAACAAATTGACAAATCCTCGATAAATTTGTTTTATTCAACGTTCCGACTTGAAGCAAAATTAAACTGTTCTTGCAGACGCAAGGAATCTATCTATTTGAAAGAAACGCGTATACGTAAGCACTGGCCAAAGGGAAATTGTCTAATTTATTTTAGCCATTTTAGGTTATTTTGCTGTCCCAAGCTTCAGTTATCGTCGTCCGTAGTTGGTATATAGCTACGAATTTGTGTTTCTTGCTGATACACATTTCTTGCATCAATGAGAACGTTTATTTTTTGAGGTCGTTCTCTATTGCATGTAAACGATTTTATCGAAGTTAATCTATTTACAATCAGAGTCATTTGCAAGTTTCACTGGACAGTCCATGGTTGAACTTATTTCATTGTTAAGAACTTTTTAATCCTGGGCTTTAACTCATTATTAGTGGACCCGTGCGTGAAAAAATTCACGCAACAATCGATATGTTTGCTTAATACCTATAGGCTAGTGCGGAAGCTTCTCTGACTTACTTTTTCATTTTCTTCATTGATCCTTTGCTGTGCTCGCAACCTTAGGTCTTCTACATCGATAGGCAGAAGTAAAATCTTGATTAAAACACTCCAATAAACTTGAACGCAACTCCAGTCAGGTCGGCTTAAATACAATGTGAGCAATGATACCGTTGATACTGTCCTTCCAACTCAAATATCTGCTTCAATTGAAGTGCTGAAATTTTGGCTTATGAAGAGAAGACTGCTTCGTCAAATAAGAAAGACGTACAGTAAGCTAGAAGAAAGAATTGTCTACTGCCAGTAAAAAATCATCACCTACAGAGCGCTTCGTTGACCATCTGCCGAAGTTATGTGTCGTGACCTGAGAGAAAAAAGTTATAAAATCGGACTCAAGAAGCTGCATCCGTATTGTTCCAATTTCACGAAGTTTTTCAAGCAAGAAGTGTCGTCCGATAAATTAATAAAAATCAGCCTTCGACATCTTCTGCAACCTGGTCATCGATTTCTATGTAATTACAAAATTTGCAACCTGGCTTATTTTTTGCCTACTGTATTTCCTTGAGAGCGGACACGAAATAAATAAAGAAAAACACGAAGCATTTTATTATATTAGGATTGTCACTAGAATGCTCTAAAGTATATAATTTAAGAACCTAAGTAATTTTTTTGTCCCTCTGTTGTTACAGTAAATGTTATTTGGGAATTTTAAACAAAGAAAGGTTGAATTTATTTTTGTTCTCTGCTTATACGCTGCATAATGGGAACAGGTCCTACTACTGAGAACTTTAAAATTATTACGTTAGACTGTTTCCGTTGCTCTCGGAATGATCTGGGGAGCAGAAAACTAAAATTTGTACGCTTATTGAAATTTGTGTGTTTTTTTTTTTTTTTTTAGCTCAGTCCGTCCAAAAATGGCTACGAAAACCAATACTGTAATATTAGGAATTCTGCGGAACAGTTGTACAATTCAACAAGATACTACTCATTAGGGTGCGGACAGATTTCTTCCGTGCTGTAGCTACTCTGCAAGACACCATCTCTGTTGGTTCCTATGAAGATGTGCTGTAGCATCGAAGTATCAGCTTGAACCGTGATCGAGTAACTTAAAATGTCATACATTAGTCCATCAGACATTATCCTGGATGTAAGACACTCGTCTTCTTGTGTTTTGCAACTAGATACATAAATGCAGTAAGGGTTCAAAAGGATTAGAACCCGTGGACTTGTGATATCTAACTTTTTGCTCTTAGACACCACCTACGAAGGAAGCTCACATCTTCCAAAAAATTCCTTACTAAATATATCTGATTTTAATGCTTAGTCACTACTAGAATTATGCAGAAGGATACCGTGAATTAGGAAGTATTTGAAAGATGTGAGTGTTGAAATAAACCAGCGGATTTGCGCTGTTATGGAGCGGGCAGCGATGCACTACTTCGCATACTAGAAGCCTGCCTCTGCTCTATCGGCGTTGGCCCTGCGCTTGCCAGCCATGCTCAAGTCGACAGGTTCGAATCCTTACAAATCGCTAATATACTTAACTAAAAACATTGGAAGATGAGTGCTTCCATCCTAGATAATGTCAGGTATAAGTAAGAAGTAAAATTTTATATGTTGCGTGTATATATATGTATTTGAATAGTTCGGTAGCAGCCTTTCGTTTATACATGTCTGGTTAAAAAAATGAAGCCGTAAGCTCATTCGTCGGAGCTTTAAAACAATGGTGTCATCTTCGATCAAGTGAAATAACTGTCCAGTGCTGAGATCATATAGCTGTTGTGTAGAGGTGCTAGCTGCCATATTGCTCGGTTCCAGGTAATTGTTACATTGCCGACGCGTTTGGACCCTTTCGAGCGGTCATCTTCAGATTGAGTTACTTGAGTAGATGGTGCAGGGGTTGTTTATTACAATGCTTGATGTAAAATCTGATTTTCTGTAATGACATGTACCCTTATATGTAACCTCTTGTATAGCGTAAGCAGAATCCTGAACTTCAGAAGAGAGTATAAATCACGATGCTAGAGAATGCTTAAAGAAGCTGTGTGTATCTGCGTTGAGTGGATTTCCACGTTGGAAACGAAAGAACTGCATTCAGATCTAAGTTTGCTATCATCTGCATCCTAGCCTACTTTCTACCTATCAGTTTTCAATGAAGCGAACAAACATATGTTTCGATGTATCGAAAAAGTGATAAAAATCAGATTCCATAACCGCGCTAAGAGAAACTGAAAATAGCTTCACTGTTTCGACGTCTAGAACTGTTTTAAGTAAGAAATGCATTCCGATAAAGGGATTAGGATTTCACTATTGCAATCTCATGTAACCTGGTAATCGATCCCATGAAAACGCAGCTTAGTTACAAAACCTGCAACCAGGCCTATTTTTCGCCTATTTCGTTAAGAGCGTGACACGAAACATACAAATACATCAATATATAAACACACGGCGGTGTTTATTATAATGTTTGATATCAAGATAATATAGGTACATAGTTTTATATATGAATCTCTATCATAGTGCTCTTGCAACTTCTGCATAGAACGTTTGTCGCATTTGGAAAGCCGTGTAGTATATTATTATTGACAACAATAACGCTGAGTACATTATGCAACGCATCTAAGTGGCACTTCCTCTTAACACCCGCAGCTGTTGGCTGAGCCTCGTCCCTCAGCTTCCCGCGCCTCGTGTATGGCACAAATATTTGTGTTGTCTTTGTTAATGTAGGTGACATGCTGTCGCTAATATTACTATGGACCTCTTACCAATATTGAAAGGCACAAGCCGGCACCAGTAGTCTTTTGTAATAGGTCACTGCTTTTTCTATTGCTGTGTAGGGTTATTTTTTGTATGTTTTATGTTATTGCTTCATAATATCCTGCAGCAACTGCTAAATCTGCATTGAGCCGCTATTTTATCTATAGATGCAGCAATTCGCATTTTTTCACTCTATTCTTCTGATTCATGAAATGCTTGAAACCACCAAACTATATATAGTAGTACATCGCTTTTCTATTGATGCAGATATTTAAGAGCATGATTTTTTTTTTACTACCGATTCATGATGCACTTAAAAAGCAATTACTGTATTGGGTCACTGCTTTTCTCTTTTGATGAAGAGCTGTATTATTACATTGTGCAGGTTATTTTATGCCATTGATTCTTGAAGTGCTTTTAGCACAACAGAATTCGAAGTGAGTCTTTGGTTTCACTCTTGGTGGTAATGTTTACATAGCCGTTTGTTCTGAGGATTCTCTAATTACGCTATTCAGTAAATATCGAAGCGAGTATCGTACTTCGCTTCTAGTGTAACCCAAGCATTAGGAAGGGAAGAGCTGCTCTCGAACACCAAAATGCAACGCGTGATCTCACCTGCACATTCACCTTTTATAGAGAGAAAAAGAAAGTTTTGACTACCAAAGGTGGGAGACATATTTGCACTAAGTACACCCAGGTAGCAAAAATTGTTTAGTTAATATTAGAATAATGTTCTGTTGTAACATTCGGTAATATTAACCCCAATGTTGGAATATTATTTTTACGGGATTATTTCAATGTTACGATAACATTTTTCGCAAATATTAAAATAATATTGTTGCATAATGTTAGATGTTACGATGAAATAATAAACTAATATTCAAATAATGTTGCAGATATTATTTTATTATTAATAAAATTTCTTTCAATAACTGTCAAATTATGGTAATTCTGTAATATTACAGTAATATTGAAATAATGTTGCATGACATTTTAATTATATTATTTTAACGTTATGATGTCCATGTTTCTTCTGTATTATTTACCAAAACTAAAATATTGCGCGGCAGACTATGGCAGACCCTGGAAAGACCGAGGGTGCAGCGTCACCGTGTGGTTCCGCTAAGGCTTCAGCGCAGGGATCCTAACTCCTAGTCACCTTCTACAAAAAATGACGTTACCAAAATTGGGAAAATAGATGGTTAGAAAAACTGGACCTGCCCTCACCTAACCTACCCGAAGTTAAGGAGGGTTCTTTTCCAACTTACCCGAAATTAGTTCGGGTTTTCCGACAGTAGGGCCTAAAAAGAGCGATTTTCGGGCCTAAGTCACTTCTAGGCGAGAGTGACGTACCCTAGAACAAGTTACCCATGCAGGCGTAACCAGTCCTTCGAGGAAATAGTGGCAAGAGATGTTTAAGCATAAACTAAGTTAGATGCCAGTTTTATCTCTGTCCGTAATGTTAAAATCAGATTGGACTCCGCCTCACACACTACGGAAAAATTAAGAAAAGAGCTTGTATCACTTTTTACTCAATATTTTAATACTGTTAAACTATGTCCAATACTCGTTAATAATTTCAAAATTTCAACCTCTTTCCGGTACAAAGATGCGTTTCCCACACGGCTGCAGTCGTCTTTGGTATATATATATATATAGATTCAGTTGTGGGCGGTGCCCATCTGTGTACGTCGGAATGACGTCACGTTGCCTATTCGCCAGAGTCGCTGAGCACGGTGGGAGGAGCTTCCGTACGGAAAACATATTGGGCAATCTTCCTCATTCATCAGTCCGCCAGCATGCTGACCAGTGTGGAGCACGTGTATTCTTAGATAGTTTTAGTGCTTTAAAGACTGCCAACAGTGACGTAGAATTAAGAATTTCAGAATCCCTTTATATCCACAAACTCAAACCCGGCCTCAATAGTAACAACAGTTCCTATCCCTTGAAGCTAGTCTATAGATAATTTTTTTTTAGTCAACATGTCCATAAAAACTAGTCAATAAATAGTTTTTTTTTTTAGTCAACTTTATCAACCCTTTTTTGTATAGTTTGAATGACGCAAAAGTTATTACTTTTGGCTTTGTATTTCTCAGAACTGTTGATGGAGCAGGTCTCCGATACGTTTTTAAAAGGATCTCATTTTTAACAATCGTCTTTGCTTTTAAATTTCTAATTAATTTGCGATTAAAGCAACAAAATGACTTTCCTCACTACAAAGACATAATACTTTCTAATCTAAAATAACATGGTAATAACATACTAGGTATAATATATAACAAGAAAATAACTTTCAAACGTTATAATAATATTAATAAAACATATGTATGCTACCTGGACAGCGCCGTCTCTTTCTTAGTTAGGGAAAGCTCTCCTCAGACAGAATTGATTTAACCACAAACTACCTAACGGACTTCGAGTTCACAAAACTAAGCACTGAATTAGCCATTGACGAACTAACCGGCAACAGTGCAGCGGGACCAGATGATGTGCCTGCAAAAATTCTTAAGATGTGAAAGCTAAGCATTTCTTACCCACTGTACCTTATGTTGCGAAAATCGATGGATGATGGAGTGGTCCCACTCACCTACAAGCACGCAATTATTTCACCTATTCCTAAGCTGGAACTATCTTGGATCCAGCCAACTATAGACCTGTCTCCCTAACGAGCCACGTAGTGAAGACGTTTGAAAGGGTCTTTAGGAAACGCCTTGTACATCATTTGGAGAGCAATAACCTTCTTTCGTCAAATCAACACGGTTTTCACCATAAACGGTCAACCATCTCGCAGTTGCTTGAGCATTATGACTCTATTCTAGACGTACTATGCCAAGGTAAAAATGTGGACGTAATATACTTAGATTTTGCCAAAGCCTTCTATAAAGTGGATCATGAAATATTATTACTCAAACTCTTCAACATGGGCATCCGTGGAAAATGTCTAAGATGGATCAAAGCTTTCCTGAAAAACCGAACCCAAAGTGAAATTATAAATAATAAAGTGTCCAAACGACAGCCGGTGCTCAGTGGAGTCCCACAAGGCACCGTACCTGGTCCAATACTCTTCCTCATCGTGATAAATGATATGGGGCACCAATGCAAGTTAGCCATTCCGTCATCGTTCGCTGATGACACACGGATATTAGCAGCGGTACAATCAGCGGCAGACGCACGGAATGTGCAACTAGATCTAACCAACATCTTTCACTGGAGATCGGCTAACAACATGACCTTCAACGAATCAAAATTTGAACTATTACGGTACGGAAAAAACCTCTCCCTTACTGAATCTACGTTCTACACGACGAGAGATAGGAGCGAAATCGAGAGAAAGCAAATTTTAAGAGATCTTATGGTGAGAATACAAGATAATGCCACTTTTGAAGATCACGTAGCTCGAGTTGTTTCTATAGGCAAGAAGTAGAGCGGATGGGTGCTTCGAACTTTCTCTTCACGAGAGGCAGACACAGTGCTCACCTTATGGAAACAACTGATACTACCGAGGATTGAATACTGGTCACCTCTTTGGATGCCAAGAAAACGGAAAGACTTAGAGCGCCTTGAGGCTATCCAGCGATCGTTTACTGCCAAAATCTGGGGCATGCAAAATTCAAACTATCACGAAAGACTTGCTCAATTTCAAATGTACTCTATTCAAAGGAGATTCGAGCGCTTTACGATCATATATGTCTGGAAAATTCTAGAAGACATTACAGTCAACGTCAGTGGACGAATCCAGGCCAGACACTCAGACCGTATTGGTCGCACTTGTGACGTGCGAATTCCGATCAAAACTGGTGGTGACGCAGTGGCCACAAAGTATTCTAATAGTTTCGTGGTTCGGGGGACGAGATTATTCAACAAAATGCCATATCACATCCGAAATGTCACCGGTACAGAGACTGTGAAATTTAAAAACTTACTGGACGCATTCTTACTGAAAGTGCCAGATAAACCTGTTGTAAGCGGGTACGTGAACTGTGGGGATAACTCGCTGTTATCCATCCCGCTGGTCACGGACTGCAGCATCACCTCTGCGCAAGATGGGTTGCGTGCATAACGCCACCTGGACCTCGTCCGAAGTATCATCAAGTAATCAAGTAAGTAAGTAATCAGACACTCTGTTTATAATGCAGAGCGTCACGTCACCTGCATACAATTTATGCTTACGCGCAAGCTGTTCCAACCAAACTGAGAAAATCTGCTCTTCAATACACAGCCATCTTTCCCTATAGCTGGAGATCGTTGCTCTCAAATACCGTATTTATATAATTCAATAGCTCCCTTCACCTGGCACGAAGTTTTAGCTAGGGGAACCTGTTACAACTAAGCTGGGAAAATCTTTTGCGCGCCAATATACCTCTGTTTTCCCATTGCTAGGAAGAGCTGTTCTCGAACACCGTGTTTGCAGCAGCAAAGCCGTCGTTGCAGCAGCGTTTCGTCATGCTTAGAGTCGCCGTCGCTTCGATGGGACGAGCTTTGTGCAGATTTATTTCGTTTGCATTGCGATATTGCACGAGTCGATTCGGCGGGTCTGTTCCAGGTGATGTTACTACTGCATTTGCTATACATGCCGATGTTCTAAGAAAATGTGTGATTTCGATTCACTGAAGTTGGTTCTAGCACGGGAACATCCTGGAAATCCATCGCGCCTTGCTTGTCGAGATCATCTGCTAATATCCGCCAGCATGCATTCTTGCTGCTGCTTTGAAATTGTCCGATTTTCTATCAGTTCTTTACAATTCATACAAATCCTCTGGCTCCATGTTGAAACAGATAAAATTTGCATTGTAATTCTTCACAATTGTTTACAACTTGCTCCTTCAGTGAGAAGAATTCTATAAATTACGTACGCCTTGCCATGGGGTTTGGAATGTCGTCGACTTTCATCTTGTTAAAATGCATCGAGATCGTATTGGTTTCCAGAAAGAAAATTTTATTAGATTAGGCGTATACCTTGTCAGAGATATTCTCTGAGGTCCATCAATCAATCAATTTCATTAAGCGTGAAGCAAAGTTTCACTGCTCCATTTCGACTGCTTCAATTATTCGGTCTAAATATTTTCAATGCCCTGACTAGATTCAGGGTCGCCCCATAAGCTAAATCCATAAATCAGCTTCTGCGACGGTCAAGAATTTTGCCAGGGTAGCTTTGTTCTGCCGACAAACGTTTCAGATTTTCTTCCCATTATCCTCCATGTCCTCGAACGATTGCGTAGCAGGAAGGGTGAGGGGCTCAGGCTGCATGCGAACTTTGCAGCTCGATCATCCCTGTATTTTACACCAGCCTGAAATACTTCTGTTAATATGTCAGAGACCCATTCAGCCTATCAGCACATGGTGCTTCAACCTCAGGACAAACTGCAAGTACGTCTGCCAAAAAAAAAAGCTCACAGTTGATTTGAAAATCTTTCAGGCCATCACCGCACAGCACAACAGACTGGGTAATTAATTATGGCATTTCATTTGTCATTCGTTTCTAATCCAGCTTCAAAAGACAATATCTAAGAACATCCAAAGTTTGGCCCTTAGTTTATATACGAACATTTTAGCATGTCGTTTCTTTTTCCGCCAGCCCGAAGAAGCAATTCTGCGAGACACCAGCATTTCACTTCTAGTTTACCGCAAATTCTCCCTGCCCATCATTACACTACAGCCAAACAACGAGAGCAAATTCCAAGACAACACAGGGTTTGCAGCTTCTAAGGTTGCCTACGAATTTTTCAACGCCCCTCGCACTTTACACAAGCGCCGCAAAACCAAATCCCAAGACTGCCCAGTCCGAGGTTTCCGAGATTTATGTCTTAGATTCACTGGCCACAACTCAAAGATCACGGCCACCTTCCTTCCCACCCTCGCCCTCAAAAAAAAAAAAAAAAAAATCGCCAGCGTCTCTAGGCGAGAAACGCTCGAGCAAAGTTTTGCATCTAAATTGAACTGCAAGCTACAGTCGGTGGCGCCTGCCTAATACGATTTTCTAGGTTTCCGGTTGCCAGAGCGCAAAGTTTTTTGTCACCTCCCAAAAAAAATTCAAGTAAACTTTAGTTGGGAACGGCCTACGGGATTTTTTGGCGATCACTGAAAGTGTTGGGAGAAAGATTCTTTCGGGTGCATCGTGGCCAACTTTTGCTGCATTCTGTGCGCAGTTTGTTTCGCCAAATTAGGCGCTTGTTTCACTTTAGAGCCCCGACACCTANGGCCTACGGGATTTTTTGGCGATCACTGAAAGTGTTGGGAGAAAGATTCTTTCGGGTGCATCGTGGCCAACTTTTGCTGCATTCTGTGCGCAGTTTGTTTCGCCAAATTAGGCGCTTGTTTCACTTTAGAGCCCCGACACCTAAACGAGAGAGAATTGTGTCAGAACGTTAACCTTTCATCATATGATACGTACAAATGTAGTGTTATTCTTACGGGACAGGCAACATCACGCAGGTAATATAAGAGAAGCCTGCGTGCGTCGTCTTTTTCACATCAACGAGCCGTGGGGTAAGCTTAAGGATTCAGTGCCGCCTTTCCATAGAATTACCACTATGAAGATATGCATAGTTTGTGATAAACTATGATCTAGGTATTAGTATTTCACTTTTATTTTGTGCATCCTTGTATATCTTCTCTACCCGCAATGCTATTTCCTAAACAAACAAAATGATATTATGGCCATCGCCCAGATGATTTCAAGCGATCAATAACATAGCAGCCTACATATATGAGTAGATCAAATTAGATTAGATTCGATAATATTCAACTATTAAAGAGCTGATGAAGATAGATCTACACTTGTCCATACAAACATCAGTATAGATCTCAATGAATATTATTTTTTGGGTTAGATAATTGGAGGTATTATAATTTAGGGAGCGTATATAGGATTTATGTAATTTACCTGAGGTTCAAGATTCTTCTCGAGTGAAGCTAGGGGCTTCAATGACAGAGCGACTTGTCTCTTTAATATGCTACACTTAATCCTTCCTTAATATAGCCATGCCGTTAGAGCATGCTGTGTTAGAAAAGATAATCACCACAAGTGCATTCAATGTTACGCCACAGCGTTCAAGAGTATAATATCCTATATTAAATACATTTCTAATGTTAATAACGAAAACTATATTGAACAAAGACGACTTAGTGGAGATACTAAATGCTAAGCATATAAAATTTTTCTAAACTAATCACTAGCAAAAACTCAAACATAAATACATAACTATGCATTACATCGTATAATAAAAATGCCTTTGGTGAAACCAATGCAAATTTTGAGGGCGGTCGTAATATAGTCCTGAAGACATGAAAACAAACAACTATGCAAGTGCTCGCCTCTGTATCTCTATGTGTCTATATCTAAGTACGGGAATGCTAGCCTTCGTACTAACGTATCGTAAAACTGGACGAGCAGGGTAACGACAATGGTCAGAAACGTGCCGTACGGACCGGTGACGGAACAGATGAGAGGCACAAGTTAGGGAAGTGGAGTCCGTCATATCACGTCCATGTGGCTCATTTATAGTGTGGAGATTGAGTCATGTGTTCTCGTGGCCTAATATAAAATCTAGGACGACCTTGATTGGTACGTCCGGTGCACCTGTTCTCGTGTGTAGCATCGGAGTCTAGGGCATAGATCTAGATCAAGTTGCAGATCCAACCTAGATGAGTGTGTCGCGGTACGCACTGCGTCACGGGTTAATGCACGGGACTATAGTGAGAGAAGCGGTGATTTAAGGTATCGAAGAGAGAGCTTGTGTGTTTTCGTGGCTTTCATAAGCTCTGTAGGTCACCGTTGTTTTTAACAGATGCTTGCTACTGATAGTAGTCTTGTGGCTGCTGTTGCAGTGCTTGCTCCATGCGAATGACCTTATGAGGATATAGACCGCGAACGTTTGGTAGCGGTCACTAATGGGGGTGAATGCGCGGAAGACCTTGATAGAGGCCGCGGCGGATCAATCTAGGTTATCAGGATGTGGCTCAGAACCAGAACAAATGTCTGTCGAGAATTGGCATTGGTTTTTAAGGTCAAGCTATTCATATCTAGGTTACATGGTAAGTTCAATGACAGCGAAGGAAGAAATTGAAAGTAGGAGACAAGACACAATAATTTGCCTAACAGCATAGACGAAGTTAAAGGCATGACATCACAACGGAAAGGAAAAATTAATAAGATAAATTAAATATCAAAGTTTGGCATAAATTAGGTTACATAAAACTGGCGTAAAACAAATGTTATAAATTATTGATGCTACCCTGCCGGGCAAGTGGGAGTACAAAATTATTTTACCCTACTGATTTGTTACGTATATTATGTGCTCTACCCATTAACAATTTCACCAGTACGATAGAATGTTTTGTAGAAAGACGGTGTTATTGTGAACTGCGCGGTAATAAATATATACTTACTGTTATAAACTTTTATCTGCTAATTTTTAACACTGTTTCAATCGAAGTTAAATTTTCTATATAGTTTGCCAATTCCACCACTTCATTCTTCTTACCTTGTATCTGCTCACTTTTACCACTATCTGCTGTTTAAATAATTTTTTTTTTGTATTTGCAGCCAATTTGACTGCTTGTGCCAACTGTTAAAACTGTCAAATTTTACTTAGAACTGAACATTATATATCACATTTTACTGAATTTGACTGCTTCAATAATTTGCTGATCCTTTGCCTTCTAGCTGTCACCAGTACGAGCGAAAGTTTTGCGCTTTTCCCGTCGTTTCTAAATTTCCTGTCGAGATCCTCCCGGACGGATTAGCTCGGCTTCAGCGAGACGAAAACGAGCTCTTTCCTGCGTCTGTCAAACGACTTGACAGCTGAAATAATATCGGCGGCGAGGGTTTCAAATCCCTTGTAAAACATCGAGACATTCGTCCCCTAATTCCTAGCATTATAATCATCCTTCCGCTGCTTAGAACCAAAGCTTGTGGGCGCAGATTGACACATTCGATTCTGTTATGTAATTAATGAATATAATGGAGGGCTACTTGCAAACTCGCAGCTAATAGCCTCCTTTCGAGTCGTCTTAAATGTCAACACCGAGAACTGGATAGTTTGTATTAATATTTCAATTGTAATATTTCAATTAAGAAAAAATACGTATCATATCGCGCATATGCAAGAACGTCATTACTCAAAAAATGGGAAATCTGAGTTAAAACAACCATGAGATTGCACGTTTCCTGCTCTGTATTGTGGTAAAAACGACACATTTCTACCTGCAAAACTCACCACAACAGGGGAGCAAATGTCACTATTGCGCCGGCCTAGATGTTACCAACCTTTGGTGTCAGCAACGGCATATCTCAGTTCCTGTTCAGCCGTCGTGAGGGAAAGTGTTGTGTGTTGTCAAGGTCATATTTCGTTATGGGTCAGTATTGGTGATATTGAGGCTGTTTAATTATTATTATTATTATTATTAAAACTTCACGCTTGGGCTCCCACGGACAGGTAATACAACCCAAATGAAGCATTTGCAACACCGGGAAGCCCAAAACGCTGCT
>LQNS02277997.1:8195172-8220491 GCA_001587735.2 Parhyale hawaiensis | reverse complement strand
CATACTCCAGGCCGAGCACCATGCACTAATGCGCGACAAGTCCCTTTTCAGAGACTGAGCGACAGCATCACGCAGGCGAGGAGTAGGTATAACAGCTATCAAAGTTGAATCGTCGGCATAATATCAAAATCCTCTGTCCTGTAAAATTGCATTTTTTAAGTTATGACGTTGTTCTCGCATATGAGCGATATTTCAACCAACGCGTTCTCTATTTGCAGAAAACCGCGAAGAGGCGCTGAGGAAAGTTTTGTCTCATTGTAACGTTTCTTAATTATTTTTCTATACTGAAATTCGTTATCGACATGTGGCTGAGTAGAATATATTGCACTTCGCTGCTTGATTTTGAATTCAGTTCGTCGAACACTTTCGTTGCTGGTTGCTGTAAATAGGTCGAGTATGAACATGACTACTGTCCTTGTCTTACTATGACATGCAAAGCTAAGCGTTTGGCTCAGTTATAGAGATTAAATTGTTTACCAATTCACTTCAAAATTTATGGTCAGTGTGCATAATTATGAAACATCTTGGAAACGATGAAGAATTGTTCACTCTATTAATTATTGAGGAGTAGGGCAAAATATGAGGCTCTATTTTTGGATGAAAAAAATGCAGACACATTCTGTTCGAAATTTATAGCCAGTGCGCAGCATTAGGAACCTTTTATAACGTACCTGGAGAGTTTACTCCAATTTTATCTGCATATAGAATTTGATTTTTCTAAGACAATTTTTCGTCTTTAATGGCTGCCAATCCAATTTTATAGAGCAAAAAATAAAGCGTTTTTGAACAGCCTTTACTCAAAGCACAACAGCGTGGAACCCACTAACAAGTATTCATATTAGGTTTTTCCTTTCGTTGATCCACAGTCGTACAAACTCAGCACGAAGCTGCTGAAAATTCTAAGCAAGTATTTCCCCACCTTACACTTCAACATAATCTTGGAGTAATCAACCAAAAACAAAATTGGTTTATTCTTTCATTATGAAAATTGCTTGCTTGAGCTGCGTGGCCTGCGCGTAATCAGGTCGCCCCCACTTTCTGGCCACCGGACGCCTCTTTGTTCGTATGAGCCAGCTTTGGGCTTGGGGCTCTGGGTAACCCCTGAGTTGGAGGAAATGCCAGTCTAAAGGTAGATGAGAGTTTTTCGGTCCAACGGCATCCCTGAGAGGAGATGATCAGGGTGGTGCCATAGCTGGGTACTCAGTCTTCCGCAGTCTGCTCCTCACTTCCATCAGGTATAGTACTTCCTGATGCTCCTTTCCTTTCTCTTCTTCTTTTCGATCAAAAGCCTGTACTGGTGAGACGTGCATGGAGGGTGTTTTTCTCGGTAAAATTGACACGTAGCTGCTTTAATTGCTATGTTCTCCCTCTTATGGAATACTACTCCGTAGTCTGGGGTTCTGCTGCCGATAGTCATCTGTGTTTACTTGACAAAGTTGTTCGTCGATGTGCGTTCATGCTGGATGGCGTTGTGCCTTGTGATCTGGCGCATCGTCGCAGAGTTGGTGGGGTCTACATTCTGTGCAAAATATATAATTGCCCTAGTCTTCCACTGTCTGATTTTCTTCCGGAGCTAGAGCTATTTGTTGAGATGAGGTATAATCGGTATACTCCATGGTGCTCTTCATGAGTTTGCCTTGGACCGGTACGATGTGATACGGGTCAGTATTCTCGTTCATGTTTTCCATCATGTGTGGATGTTTGGAATGATCTTGACGGCTCTGTCTTTGCTGGTGCGGGTATTGGCAGCTTTAAACGATCGGATCTCGGATCTTCTCTTTCTTCTCTTCTTCTTTACTCACTGGACTGGTTGCGTGGTGTTTGTCAACCTCCTGGAGTTTCTCCGTTCCCACGTCGCCAGTCTAGTGTAATTTAATAATAACAACAATAATAATATGTCTACTTTCCTCTCTAGTGTACATTTATTAATCTTGCTACATATCTGGAGAGCGTTGTCATGCGTTGCCGAGCGCAGAGGTGTTAGCTTCGGCTCGAGTCGCTGTTTGTGTTTCCCGTCTCACTCCTCGATCCATGATCATTCCATTCAACGCAGCAGTAACGTTTCTGCAGATGATTCCAAAGTCCTAGCTTCAGCTAAGGACAGTCACAACTTACGTATCACAGAATCGCTGTACATTTTTATATGTAAGCCAGATCTAAAATGATATGCAGAGTACAACACCCCTTTTTCTAATCGGTCATTCGCAAAAGGTTTTAGTAGAAATTTGCGAATAGTTTAATTTTAAACCTCCTGATTTTTGCTGATGATGGACACATATTCCCGAAACGTCCATTCATTTATTTTTGACCAGTTTATGTTTTTATTAAATTTTAGTCTTAATGCTGTTTCTACTTCCCATGTCACCTTTCAATGCTTATTCCATTAAATACCTGCAAGTTTGTACGTGAGTCGCTGTTAGCAATAATTTCCCTTATTTCGATCAACTCGATGAAGGGAAAAACATATAAGTCAGTGAGAGCAGCTTCCTTTATTTTATTCACTTCCCTAAGTCGAAGTCTTTCATGTCTAACTCTGCCAGATTTTGTACATGGGTCACCCTTAGTAACTTTCCTTATTTCATTCAGCTCCGTCAAGTCCATGTCTCTCATATGTAACTCTCCCTAATGATTTCACGTAAGTCACCCTCAGCGAATTCCCTACTTCCATGCAAAGCACGCAGGTCAAAGACCTCATTTGGTTCCATGTTATCGCATGGATGTATCGGCCAGCAGCTTTGATGCTGTTTGGTCTTGTTAGTGTTTCACTAACGAGCTACTGCCTATCGGTATATGTAGTTGCTCTTGATAGAAGCCTGAGACACTTTGGTGGCTGTCCCTTTAGTTCGCTGGCTAAGCAAATTCCTCTATTTTTCTGCCTTATTAAATTAATGAAAAGCGCGCTAGGCACTGCTTGGTTTTTGCGAGTATAGGGAGACAATTTTGCAGTGTTGCGCATTTTAGCAAAGGTGTTGGGGTATTTTAATGAAAAGATTGTGACTTATGGTGTAGCTGTGATATTTGTCAATTGCAGTTCTTAGCAAACTAAAAATGGCAGCCATTTCAACGTCAAGACTTACAATACCAGGAATTATTTTACGGGAAAACAACGCTGTGGAGTATGAAGTTCGCCCCGAAATACTATATTTTTGTAAAGTGTAAATGATGATGATGTTCTTTGTAGACAAGTAGAAGTCTTCTCTAAAATCCACAGGCATAAACCATAACACCTCCTCCCGCAACAGCGGCCTAACAGGCCCTGATCCCCGAACAGACATTGCCCGCCGGGCACAGATACGTACAACTGTTGCCTTCACATCCTCGCCTTCATTTAACTAGAGCGGCCTTGGAGGTAATGTTCTTGTCGTGTTTGTCTGCCAGTCTGACACCAAGATATCACCAAAAGTTATAAACGGATCCTTATGAAATTTACAGGAATTGTTTTGGCAAGTTAACGGTAATAGATGATTAACGTTTAGTGAAACTCCCTTCATCTGTTTGTTTGTTTGTCTCCTTTTTTTATTAGTACCGCAACTCATAAAGCTATAGACGGAGTTTCGTGAAATTTACATGAGTTGTTGGGTATACTACGAAGAGTAAACGACCAAATTTTTGTGATGATCTGTTAGTACGTTCATTTGTTTGTTGCTGCGTTTGATATTATGCTTCTTATCACAATAACTCAAAAAGTTATTTATGGATCTTAATGAAAGTTGCAAGAATTGTTAGTAATGCTAAAAGACATAAATGATTACATTTTGGTGGTGATCGGTTGCTCCGTTTGACTTATGCTGATCATAAGTTTGTTCGCAGTATAATTAAAAAATCATGAATGGATCTTCAAGAAAATTACAAAAACTATTTATACTATCAAGAGGCACAAATAATTAGATTTTGGAGTTAATACAACGAAAATCATGGCTTCAGAAACAATATAAATTTTTCGTTACTGTTGCCTTGTTCGGCGGAGCAATGCACTCTCACAGTGCCCTAGTTTATTTCTTATTTTACCCATGCACTGAGACTAGGGTGCTATTATAGGGATTCCTTACCTGTCGCAGGCCCGAAAGTATATAGTCACAGATCCATGCAAAGGGAGCTGCCCACGAAAGCACAAAGTGCAAAACGTCATACTTTTTGTAACAAAATTTTCCTCCGTGACCGTGGCTACAACTTAACGTGTTTAAGCTCGCGCTAAATTCAACAGCTTTACAAAATTACACCTAGGCGAGACCTTGCTAAAAGTAAAAGAAATATGTATTCGAAACTCTATCGTGCTTTGGTATGTATGATTTGTATTGCTGCGTGGATTTCAGTTCCACTTCCGTTTCGAATTGTTTAAGTGTATGGCAAGACATATTTGCCAAAAGATTTTTTTTTCTTACCTTTTAAGGATAGCGGGACACCGTCGGGTACTGTAATGATAGTGTTATATTTCTGTGTCATATCTTTCCGGGACAGCACGATATCTTGTCACAATATTTCGTTTCGTATCATTCAAGAGCATCACCGTATCTTTGCATCGTCCCATATATTTGAGAGTTTTTTGAGCATATATCAAACGTGTACACCATGAGTAAGATCATCCTTGGACTGCTGTAAAACTTCCACTATTTTTCTTACTTATTTGTGACAGCTTACGTTGCATGTAATACCTCTAAATTACATCAGAAACTTTAACAATTTTTTTCTGACATACCTACGGAAAGAAGCAGATCTAGTAGCGCTGCACCACAAGTTTAAGTGTTACTTTCTGTAGTGTTTGTGCAGAGGCTAATAAGTTAGGGTAAGTATTTCTCTGCATGTTTCGGCATTTTCATATTTTTTGCCTGTCTACAAATTGGAGGATTTGCCTCCGGCATGGAATGGAATATTTGCGAACTTTTTTAGAGCTTTGAATATGTGCAATAATTTTCCTTCCTGCGAAGTGAAACGGTTAACTTGACATGATCGGCAATTACATAAAGTTATATTGTTTTTACTGTCGTTTCTGTACTTAATGTACAGTTCACTGTTAAATGGGTACGTAACTAGTCTCAATCGATGAAAGTTTTACTCGTAGACCCTATTTCAATAATGTTGCTGTTTTCACAGCTATTAATAGCCATGGCATCTACCGTCGGACTAACATCTTGACAGTACTTCCGCAAGCGTGATGGGCGACCATAGCTTACATTTTCCTTCTCGATAATTTGAAATTACTCGGAGGATGCTTGGCTGGACGTTTCAGATATACTGGCAAGCATTCTTTATCTTAGTTTGATTGACGCTTTGCCAGTGACTTTTGTACAACTTTTCAATTGAGTTATTATTGATGTGACCTGGTGCCCTACAATTTATATCATGGTTTCTGCATGTGGCTGTGCAGTTAACTGTTGTATGGGTGCGTAACTAAGCATAATCGATAAAGGTTTTTCCGTGAGATAAATGCTATATCACTAATTTTACTGCTTTTTGAAATTTCTTCAATTTTCTTAGGTCAAACACAGTCCAACGCAGGACGTCTCAACCGCTAAAAATTCAATCGATATTAATGTCACACGTAACTTTTGCCGCTGATTTCTCTCTCTGTTGATGGTATCTCCTCTATCATAAAAATAATTGTTTCATGTTTGCATTATTAACACAAGCATACTTCTATCGAAAATATATGCATTACTCTAATAGTAATCGTGCATCGCTGTGGCATAGGCATATGCAGACATCAAAATACGGTAGGCCGTTCTGGAGTCGATTTAGATCAATACAGAGTGAAACGTCCAGTGTTGCACTGTGTCTGACGTAAGAAATTTATAGAAATTTGTGAATTTGTCCACAATGGCTATTGTTAAAATTAGTAAAACAAGTGCGTCTAGGCATCGGGAGGAGAGCAGGATAGGATGGAAGCATTCAGCAGTCCCCATGACGTCCGAATTGCTGCTGATTCTTGCAACCAATTCCATTCCAAAAAGGATCGAGGTATAAAACACTAACTTTTAGGCGCCGCCACACTGACGAGACAAGCAACGCGCAACGCGACAAATTTGTTGCACGACAAAATGTAACGGAGGGTACAGCAGTCTGCCGTCCCCACCGCCGCAACAGAGATGCCTCGCGACACCCGTGCATTGCTGCAACACGACTCCCGTTAAAATAGCATTGCGTCGCTTGTTGCTTCGGTCTGTTCCCGGCCTTAACTGACGAATGTAAATCTTTATTGTCTAGTGTTGGGCCTGCGGCGAGGTTTGTGTATTGGTAGAGTCCTTTACGAAACGAATGGTTGTTAACTGTAACTTTTAGCATCTTCTGTTGTCGCCTTAAAATCGAGGAATTGCAACCTTTGAAGAACGCCTATCCGAAACTTGAACGTGGTGCAGAATTTAAAAAAAAGAAACAGTAGCTTTTCCACAGTTAAAGAACTCAAATTGGTGAAAAAAAATTACGTCTCGTGATTCTTTTTCTGGCATTTCCTGAGGCTAGTCTGATGCTTAGAGAAATATCTTCATGTCATTTACATCCGAAATTTTACCCTTCAGAACTCAATAACAATTATATCTTACTTCTGCATCGTTGTGTGCCCAACTCACCACAACGAAATTTTGTTTTCGATCTCCGTACGCCGGAATTCCACTGCACAGTCGCACGCTCCACTTACAAGATGATCAATTCGCACCTCGTTCTGATCCGCACTGAAAGTCAGTATCATAGATACGGTAACATGAACGACGTCCGAGCTGAATGTCCGCCCACAAGTTGAGCTTGCGATTGTATACTGTGCCTATAGCATCAGTGACAGCGTGTGGAAAACTACTATGCAGTTTTCAAATTCTAAGATATTGGTAAAATAAAAATTAAAATAACGATTTTGTTTCGATTAAGCTTAATTTTCTACCAAGAATTCCGCCCCCTACAACTGGATATTTTGACAGCCAAAGACGTTGATGATCGCCTCCGTAACGACGGACAAAAACTCAAACAGCAAGATCGAAGAACTATTCTAGCCCAGCAGTTCTTCCCGTATTTCATAATGAACTTTTGGAATGGATTTCCCCTTTCGAAGTCGACGGTAGAAAGACAGTCAACGCGTTAAAAATTCGTCTTGACAAATCTGGGGAACATCCTCCATAGCTACGAACTTTTCCTCCTGGACTCACAAACTCCAAACGGCCCAATCTTTAGAGGCCACCCTAATCCATTATATTGCATGGCCCAATTAACTTACCGTCTTTGAATCCACGTGGTTCTGCTACAACTCATCGTATTGGCACAATCACCTCCTTGGCTTGAGTTCTTCCTTCTTTTTCTATTCTTGACGTAGCAGCAATAGCTCATAGATGGCGGGGCCTGAGTCCCGGCTGCTTACTTCGAAAGGATCTGGTGATCTTGTCGACTGCCAGTTATTTAATCTAATCTTTATGTTGTCATTTTCAAAGTAGCGACGCATTTTTCATTTCAATTTCAGGCTCATAGCCACCTGCTGTTTTCAAATCTTCAGCTTACGAGAGTTCCATCCATCGGCATTAAGGCGTGTTCACACGACAGTTTTTCGTCCCTATACTTACTACTAAAAGTCCGAACGTGCTTCTGTGCCCACTTAATCAGCAGATAAGTCCTAGCATTCAGAGTTCCAATTCACTGCGATCTTGAAGAGATACCTGAAATGGCACAACAAAGCATTCGGACGTAGAGTACTACATACGGTATATATGTACTATATACCTATGTACTGTTTGTCTTTATAGTTTCTCATTATGAATTCAAGGTCACTCAGTTTCATGATAAACTCTTCTAGAACATTCTTACTGGATTCTCTTCGGATTCAATCTCCAGAGAACTGCACTCAAAAACTGCTGCAAAAATCCCTAGACGTTCCATTGCTCAAAAACTCCTCAAAGATACCCTAAAGATATTCCTAGAATTCCTTGAGCTCTGAATTACGCCAACAGAAAGACCTGAGTATATTCATTCGAGTTGGTTTATTTTTCTATCGCAATTTTAGTGTGGCGCATTTTTTCCCGGAAAAGACGCCAATGCTCGCTAAATTTTTGAAGAGAAAGTAGTCTCGGGAGAAATGCATTATTGAAGATCCGATCTTTGAGATGCTTCCTGCCACGCTGCCTATGTTCATTGCAAGTTGCTCTGCGCAGCCAAGAGAAATTCCCATTGCGATGCTTTTTTTTACTGCAGATGCGGCTTGACCTTCTATTTTTTATAGTCTTTTATATTATTTATCTACTTATGTTATTTACTCTTTATTTTTTTAAGTAGCAGGTTGACCAACTATTTATTATTTTTATTATTTATTGGGTAATTTTACTTATTTATTTCTTATTATCACCAGCAAGCGAAGCGAGGAGCGGTGATAATATTTTCACGTACATATATTTGTACTTATATATTTGCCTGTCCACCCAAAAGGAGGTAGAAGGAGTTGAGTAATGGTAATAATTTTTTCAGGGAGTCTGGTGGGTTGACCTAGATGTGACCAATGCCAAAAAACTAAAATTAGCTGGTCATAAAAACTGACGGCTATGAATTTTGTTGTCTGTCCACCTAAAAAGAGGCAGAAGGTATTGAGTCGTAATAATTTCTAGTGGGCAGTCAGGTGGGTTAACTGAGATGTGAAAAATGGCAAAAATCTTCATTTAGCTGGCCATCAAATATGACTGATTTGAATCTGTAACTCCACCCAAAAAGAGACGGAAAGAGTTGAGCAATGGTCATATTTTTTTTGTAGAGAGCCAGTTGGGTTGATCTAGATGGGAGCAATGCTAAAAGACTAGAATTAGCTGGCCATCAAAATAAACGGCGATGGATTTTGTTGCCTGCCCATCCAAAAATAGCAGAAGGAGATGAGCCATTACCACAAGATGATGGCGTTGAACTTGCTCCCCCCCCCCCACTGCGGTTGGTGGTCTAATGCCACGATGCGCTTTAGTTTACTTTATTTTTTTCTAATTTCTCAACAACTCTAAAATACTTTATTTCAAAGCGTGATAAAGTCAATAAAAAGTCATTTACCTCCATGAATTATTGAACTTTAGATGCTACGTTTCAACGTACAAGCGTCATCATCAGGCTGAAACAAAAAGAGAAAATGGTCAATACACTTAAGACTACCAAAGCTTAATATTTATGATCAGGATTTAAAAGTTTTTGTACTTTTATCGGACTAGATAATGCTGTAATCTCATACTATTTGCTCAGGTTACCATCTAAACACGAGAATCACCAGACTCGCAGACACAAACACCAAAATTTGTATCATGTAGCCCACCGAGAGCATATTCAAATAGCTGAAGCACTGCTCATCCATAAACACAAGCCTAAACTCAACAGTAATACCTTAGACTTCGCTGCGTTAAAGTTATTTGGTTGCAATCTCCACAGCGCAGCAACGGGCAACATCGCCGTAACTGTAATAGGCTCTCCCAATAGGCCTCAATCATTTCATTCCCATCCTCTTTCGTGTGCTGACGTGGGTGCTTCCCTTTCTTATTCTGTGTTAGTTGGATGCCTTAATTTGGGTCCGAGTGTGTGGTGATTCTAGTGTTCAGATGGTAACCTGAGCAATTAGTATGAGATTACAGCATTATCTAGTCCAATAAAAGTACAAAAACTTTTAGATCCTGATCATAAATATTAAGCTTTGGTAGTCTTAAGTGTATTGACCATTTTCTCTTCTTGTTTCAGCCTGATGATGACGCTTGTGCGTTGAAACGTAGCATATAAATTTTAATAATTTATGGAGGTAAATGACTTTTTAATGGCTTAATTACGATTGAAATAAAAAATTTTAGAGTTTACTTTATTATAGATGCGGTTTGATCTTCTATTCCTTATTTTTATTTTGTATTATTTATCTTTTATTTTTTACTCATTTTCTTATTATCAAATTTTACAGCAGATGCAGTTTGACTTTACATTTTTGTTTTTCATATATTTATTGTGCTATATTATTTATTTACTATTTTTCTAAGTGCACAGGCTGCTTGGCTTCTGACTACTTGTTTCATTAATGTGATTCTTTATTTCTTTACCAATTGATTTTTTATTAATTTATTTCTGAAATTATGAAAGATGCAGCTTTCTTAACCCTGAATGCAAAGTTTTTGTAAGCAACTTATTTGTCTTAACAACCGTGACCTGAACTCTTCAGTCTCATGTGCACGATAAAATATACAAAGCGGTCTGTCCTGATAGCGACTGAGTGCAATGACTACCTCTTTTTAGTGCAGAGAAATGTAGATTTCGATGCCATAAAAACATTTATGTATTCCAAGTTGCCTACGTTGTGCATAAATGGGATCCTTAGCAGCGCTAAGGGTCGTTTGACCTCGAAACAGCGCGCCTAAAGGATATCAACCCTGATTTCAGAAAACTTTATTTTTGGACCGATTGTTATGATATTTGCACAGCGTATGTAATTTAAAAGAGAAACACATTTTGCTCGTGTAACTTTTTCGGTTTTGGTCTTTAGTCCAGGCTCTAGGGGGTGTCTGTGTACATTTGTGTTTCGCGGCTCTACCATGTATTTTCCTATTCCATATGATGAGGACATTAGAAAAAGTCAGGTAGAACTTTTACCACTGGTACATTTTTGAGAGGGGCATGGGGGTACAAAATTATCAATCGAGGACTGATTGTTCTGAAACTTGCTCAGAATATGCGTTTTTGAAAAAGAAACACATTTTGTTCCCAAAACTTTTTCGATTTAAGCTCAAGTTTTTGAGATAATAGGGCTTAGAAAAAAAAACATTAAGGGATTCGGTTTTGACCTGTAATACAAAAAAACATATGAGGGCAAACATGGAGATTTCATCACTATGGTTTTGTTAGGAATGTTTCAAGGATTCTAAGCTGTCATTGTTTTTACTCTAGCATGAAAACTCATTGAGTTGTATTCGTTTAAAATTTTCAAAATATCATAAATATTTATATATAACCCCCTTATCTCAAAAACTAAGGCTTAATTCGAAAGAGTTCTATGAGCAAAATGTGTTTCGTTCTCAAAAATATATATTCTGAGCAAGTTTTAGAACAGTCAGTCCACAATTGATAATTTTGTGCCCCCCCCCATGCCCCTACTCAAAAATGTACCAGTGGCAAAATTCTACGCGACTTTTTTTCAATGTCCTCATCATATGGAATATAAAAATACATGGTAGAGCCGTGAAAGAGAAATGTACACAGACACCCCTCTAGAGCTTGGACTACTTAGTATTTGAGAAAATGGGTATATTTTCATGGAAATTCCAAGAGAATAGAAGTCAATGAGTTTCTATGCTAGAACAAAAACTAAGACAGTTTTAGAATCCTTTCAGCATTCCTAACAAACTAATAGAGCCGGATTTTCCATTTTCCTTTTCGTTTTCTTTTTGATATGCAATTTTTTCACTGAATAAATTTTTCAAAGAAAGTCAAGTTTTCGGTTTTGGGCAGTGATAAAAAAAATTGAAGGTAAAAATTGAAAATATCTCTCTATTAGTTTATCGCGAATCTTTCAAGCATTCCAAAACCTCTTTTGTTTTTCTCTAATTTGAAAACTCGTCGACCTCTCTTCATATTTGGGTGAAAAAAATCAAGTTGTACAAGATAAGCAAAAAAAAAAACGTAAAACAGTGTAATGAAATGTTAAATACCACACTTTTTCGCACTATGGATTAAGTTTGAATGCCGCATTCATGTTGTGTCGTCATGTAGAAATGATATAAATGCATAGTTTTTATATTTACCTTCAATCACTAAAAAATCATAATTTTGCCCCCCTCCCCTGCCCTCCTTTGGAGTCCTTTTTGGGGGATTATAATGCCCGTATCCCCATGAGAAATTTAGCATACAATAGCGCACTGCCTAAGAATTTTTTTTTTTTCAAAAAATAATTATAATTTGACAAAAATTGCTGGGTTGATCTCCTTTAAAAAAAGGAATGTAATCCGACTGTGCACGCCCGACTAGGGCATCTACACACTCACACACACACTCGTTCGTGCTGCAGATAAATGATCATGCATTAGTACGTCCACAACGATAATTCTACGAAAGCGTTTTTCAAGCGCGCAGTAAAGGGTTAACTTGTCAGAAGCGTCAGTCATTAGCGTTGTCTCGATCGAGTTCAGGCATTAACTCCAAACCGATTACTCTTAGGGAACCTCAAATTCATTTCTGCAGTGCAGAGAGACACGAGCGTCGTCACCCGTGACCAAAACAAAACCATACGCGACGAACAACCAATTGCACCTAAGCCTAGACTCGTCGGAGTTTGTTTGTCTGTTTTGGTCACATACGATCACAATCATGTCTCTTTGCTCACCGTGTGTTCTAGAATTGAAAGCCAAACACTGAGAAATGTATTACCCCAAAACCAGCACGCCTTTACGCGCACTAACGGAATTACGTGCAATTTACGTGCTACAACTCCACGGCAAACATATGCTGTTGGTGCACACGAAAACGTGTTTCAATGCCGCCTAATATACCGCATCGAAGTTTCAAGTCGATGACATAGCACACGTTTTACCCTATACAAGACGCATGTGAAGCATAGTTAATTTTAAAAGACACGAAGCTTGAAAATATTTTTTTTTTTGTTTTTCTTATTGGATACAATAAACTTATGTGTGTTTTATGCTTCTCCAATACCATAAATTTGCTTGGTGCCCTGAAAATCTATCGCAAGCAGTACCGTATATTATATACATATTTATATAGTTCTACAGCATATATGCTTATTAATAAAAAAGTCAGGTAAGTGACTCTATCTAGGACGTATAGATCGCCACTCAACCACTAGGCCTTCAGAGTATAAAAGCAACGCAAGCACTCAAGCTGCTCAACGGGACAAGAAACTGTAAGATCTCTCAGGTTATGAACTATTCAGTGTAGACGGATGAGCTCCCTTCCATACACGTACGGCTCTGCCTTAATATCTTCAATTTGATGAAGTGGGAAGCACGAGCACCTTGTGTGCTTGCGTTGCTTTTTATGCTGTAGTGTGGCAGAGTGGCAGGGTGGTAATCTGTAGGTCCCAGTTCGAGACCCTGAACTCGACTCCTTGTATTAATTCTATTAAATACTCAACCCAAGGGCGGACGGTTGAACCCCTATCTAGCTAGTGCCAGGTGTTGACGGAAAAAGAAACTGTATATACTGCAGTACTGTATACCTTGGTATTTTTGTCAACCTGAGCTCATGGATAGGTATGTTGTGGTTCACTAATGTATTACGTCTCTTGAGCAAAATGAGTTAGTTATTAGGTATCAAAACAATACATTTGTCCTAGAGCAGCTGGCCACCGTTTGAGCCTAGATACTTGAAAATTTCCCATTTTGAGTTATTCATTTTACCGAGTAGAACAAAAATATTCTGAATGTGCAAAAATAACTGCACACAAAAAATTTTCCTTGTGTTATTAAAGTTATTCTTTTTAGACGCCCAGCAGAGTGACTTCACACACGTGGGGTGACGTGAACAACGTCACCTGGACTTCTTTCGAAGACCCTAAAGAATGCTCAAGAAGAAGACGCTGCAAGCTAGAGAGACGTCACCGAGGTAGAAACGTGAGCACGGTAGACACGTGAGCATGGTAGACACATCAGCACGGTAGACAGATCATCACAGTAGACACGTCAGCACGGTAGACAAGTTTGTATGGTAGAGACGTCAGCACGGTTGACACCTCAGCACGGTAGACACGTCAGCACAGTAGAAACATCAGCACCGTAGAGACCTCTGCACAGTAGAGACGTCAGCACGTTAGAGACGTCAGCACGTTAGAGACGTCAGCACGGTAGAGACGTCAGCACGGTAGAGACGTCAGCACGGTAGACACGTCAGCACGGTAGACACGTCAGCACGGTAGAGACGTCAGCACGGTAGAGACGTCAGCACGATAGAGACCTCAGCACGGTAGAAACCTCAGCACGGTAGAGACGTCATCATGGTAGAGATGTGTGTACGTATTGCATGATTTTCGTTGAGCCCTCATACATTTCTGTGGAGCCATCATACATTTCCGTCTGGGCGTCATATATTTTCATCAATGCGTCATGCATATCTGTCGGGACATCGTACATATCTGTTGAAGCATCAAACGTTTCTGTTGGGGCATCGAACATTTCTGTTGAGGCATCATGCATTTCCGTCAGGGGCATTATGTAATATAAAAAGGAGAACTAAGCTATGTATATAAAACATGTTTACTGAGAAAATGCAAACGTTTCAGGTTAAAATAAAATCATCTTCAGTGCTGAAATATCAAGAGAAGTCATGAAATATAAATTGTGCAAAATCAAACCTAAAAAACAAAGCGTTATAAATTTTCCACCTACCTACCAACCTATAGAGCCTAGGTTGTATATATATAGCTTGGTTCTCTTTTTTATATTATGATTGAGATTCCCTTGAAATCAATCAATAACTGTGAAACTACGGGCATTATACATGCTCAGTGTACACCTGTTTAAAAAAAATAGAAACGAGCACTACGGCAATTTCTGCATGAGTCAAGGTTAGTTACAATTTCATGTTTGGCATGGCTCTATATAGTTGCTGTTGTTTAGTCTATCAGGGGTGGAATATCAGCGCCCCCCCCCCCCTCTTCAACAGACAACCTCACTGGTTACCAGTCAATACCCCCCAGGCCAGAAGAGGCTGATGCAAGAGGCAGTAACTGGACTGAGTTCCACACTGCATGGCCGTAGCCAGGCAGTGCAGTGTCTGGGGGGGGGGGGGGTCCTCGACCGCAGAAAAGAATCGGGTGAAGATTTTCGATCCTTCAGCTTAGTGCTGCAGATCCCGTTTACGTTACTGTTGCGATTAATAATGGGGCCGTGTCTCAGTGGGTCCTGAAGTCCTGAAGGGATCTAGAGTAGAAGGAAAAGATTGAAAATGCAGAGAGTTTTACTGAACAACGCTTTGCAGTATGTATGAGAAAGTTTAGTAGTGCCAGCGGTTCATGCTGCAAGTATCGTACCGTTATCTGGTACCCCTGGGTAGGTTACCATCCTTCCATGGAGTGGGATTTTCCGTGCAGGTTACTGGGGTAAATTTCAAGAAAGTAACTGTTGTAGGTAACATTTTACTAGAGCCCCTGGGATGTGAGGCGTATAATTATTTACACGTATATGAAATCTACTCGAGTAGAGTTCGTATATGCTTCTTCCATATGCATTTACATTAAGTTTTCTCGTAAAGAATATGATATGAGAAGAAACGGCCTCCTTTGCTGACAAGACTAGCAAAAATTTTAATTTGTTTTACCCTTTACTGGGAAGTTGGCCATGTATGGTTACTTTCATAATGCTATTCCTAAGAAGGCGTTTTTTTTAGCAGCCTGGTAGTGGTTTAATCATTTAATAGTTAGTTTATATATTTGCCATGCACTAACGTTCCCTTAATTTATTCCCACACAAAGAAAATGTCCGCATAAATTTCCTCCTTTTGCTCAAAAGAAAATCCTCCTCCACCTCTTCATGCGTTTATGGTTTCTCCAGTGTAACCACTGATACAATTCCTTAGGAGTTACTGTAATCTGCCTCATTGTGTGCGGCTTCTTGGAGCTAAGTCTTGGAGTGGAGCTGGGGGCTCTTGAAGTCCCTGCAGAGGCTCTTAAAGTCTAAGGGAATTCCACTTGGTCCAAATTAACCTTGCAAGTGTCATTGAAGTCATCTGTAGGGCTTGCGTCACGGGCTTCTAATGAACTGGGCCGTTCAAATGAGAGGCGAATTTTGGTCTTATTATCTGCGGTGAGATTTGGACCGAGGTGGCTCCAGGCACGTAATGTTCATGAGCCGAGGCTGGTGGGATTGTTGGAACCTGACTTTGAAGTTAGCAGCGTTTGACGGTAATGTTGGAGATGCGTGACTTGCTGCAGAGCAGGTATGTGGGTAGGAAAGCACAAGGAATTTACTGAATCATAGAGAGGGAAAACTTTAGTTCTTCAGAAGCACCAATCGAAGTTTCAGTAAATGATTAAGGTAGGTACCGGTATAGATACGTGACTTGCTACATAGCAGGTGTAAGGTGGAATACACTGAATTTACTGAATATTAATGAGAGAAAATATTTGTTCTTCATTAGCACCTACCTATTTTTCAGTAGATGCCGAAGGTACTGCACTACACGCATCTGGAAAAGAGCAATTGTGTAGTGGAGTACTTTGACTTTGCTAAATCGTACGTAAAATGAGAAAGTTTTTTTTTTTGCATCAGTAACAAGGATTCAAAATTAGATGCTAGGGATCATGGCCGTGTGCGACTTACATCAGAACAGGTACTGTATGTAGGCTAGTAGAGTACTTGCAGTTTTGTTCACTGAAACCATTGCGCAATACCTTCCCGTACATTTGTGTTTCGAAACAACTTGATGAGTGCTTTTCTGCATTAATATGCACAATTACAGAGTTTTCTAGATGTGAATTTACGGTGTTTGCTGATAATTTTAAAAGTGCGTAGTATTTCTCACAGCAGGTGAATGGTACAGTACTTTAAATTTTTTTCCAATGAAATTATAATAGAGTATTTGACTTTTTACGTTCGGCAGCAACGTCCAGAACTTTAGATACGATAGACTGCTGGTATTTCCCGCCAGACTAAGATTTCCAGACTATGTCGAATTGAGAAGTAAACCTTTTTTATCATGCTCAGTACCGTCATCTA
Source organism: Parhyale hawaiensis (assembly GCA_001587735.2). Lineage (NCBI taxonomy): Eukaryota > Metazoa > Arthropoda > Malacostraca > Amphipoda > Hyalidae > Parhyale > Parhyale hawaiensis. The sequence goes on along the minus strand of LQNS02277997.1, from coordinate 8,203,857 downwards.
TGAAAATATTCTACTGACGGTAGAATAAGTAACATAGATAATGAACAACGGGACTATGGAGTGATGACGAAATTGGTAGCGAGAAGAATTATTATTACATATCATTTACATGAATATTTGTGAAACATCAAGAGGAAACGGCAATTTGGAATGGGCAACATAGTGTGAAAGTGCGAGGAAAAGCGTCTGGACGAGGTCCAGACAATGCTGAGAAAAGAAATACATTATTTTATATATACAGCTGCAATATTAAATATTCTATAAAAACATCCATTGTCTGTTAATTTCTATGTTAATTGACACGAGTAAGTTTGTGTTCTGTTTTTTGCATTAAAACATGAAAGTAGATATTGGCACAAACCTTATTTCGAAGCTTAGCCAATTTTAACACTTCGTTAAAACTTAAATTTTTTTTGCTTGTCTTCGTAGAAATGATCAAATTCTATTTCCCAAAGTAAAATCTCTTCCTGAACTGCTGAATAATGTATCTCATCTATAGTTCTCATTTAGAGGCGTGAACTGTAAATACTTCTGCATAGAAGCGTTTATGTAAATAGCAGATTTCATATATTTTATCTCCAACAACTATAGCTTATAGTTAGCGAATATTGACCTGCATTGTTGTCTCTATCAGTATCATCTGCCGCTGTAGAAGTCTTGAGTCCATCGGAACACAAATGTAACGAGTAACGAAGCAACTGTCGTTACTGTAAAGAGTAGAGGCATTGCTTTAACAAAGCTTGGAAATCCTAATTAAGTATCGGTATCTCCAAGTTATGTTATTATTTAAAGTTAGAAAAAAGGTACTGACCTCTTACTTTATGTAATGGCGCCCGAGTTTGATTACATAAAATTCGTCGCATGGTTTAATCTGCATATTTCCAATCTTACTATAACCACTTCAATGTACCTGTACCATATTTGACCCGCACCAAACAGTGCAAATTCATAAGGAAACACCAATAATATTGAATCATGCGTTGGGCAGCTAATTAACGAACCAGGGTACTCGAAATTTACTCTCTTTTTATACAGAGTTCGTAGAAACGTGCGATGTGTTTGATATCAGCATCTTGTATGAACGCATTTGCTGTCAGCGTCCAAAGTGATCTATCTTATGGAAAATAATTAATTATTTTTGAGTTCGTAGAAACGTATGTGTTAGGCAAAATCTTTCGTGCATCGGCTCGTCTGTAATTAGCATCCAATGTATACAGTTTGGGAAGCGATGCTTTGTTAAAGATTTTGTGCAATACTATGGGACTGCCACGAGAGCACTCAATGCCTCAGCCCTGCAGCTGCTGCAGGCGAATTATTTCGAGTTGACTTCGTAGAAGCCGTTGTTCTGTCGAACGTAATTCAACTGCACTGAAATGCAAAGTCCTCTCAATTTCTATTGTGTACCGAGTAATTGGTACTTCGAACTGTCATAAGTTTCTTACCAAGCGGTAATGAAGCAATTGTCATTGGGCTACATGAGTCAGCGCTCTATAAGCTTGAAAAAGTATTGCTTGAAGCAATGGGCAAACCAACATATATTTATCGCAGCTTATCAAGGAATGGCTATCACTTAAGACTTCCTAAAAGTGCTTCGTAAGTAATATGTGTTGCCGTAACAGAGCAGTGGCTGCCGCTAAGAATGTAAACGAAATTCATTTTCAAAAGCAATAGTTATTACTATATGCCGAAAGTGATAGTTATTACTACAGGCCAAAAAAAATGGCTACCGTTAATTTGCTTCTTCATCGTTCCAGAAGGAATAATTGCTACAGAAGCCATGTCGAGGAATGTCTACCGCTAAATCTTTTTAACCGCAGCGGATGCTATATTCGTTTTTACCGCAATGACCATAGCGTGTCTACCGCTAAAAACTAAGTAAGCATTTCACTAGCATTATTTGCATGCAATACAGTAATGCATCGAGCATTATTGCTCTTAATATTTTTTTAGTTGCGATGTACATTTGGATACTTTGGTCTTCCGCCGTCGAATAATGTCTTACAATTAACGCCGCCATAATATTTGGAGGCAATCTGTGGTTAAAGTCTTTGCAAGCACCTCAAAATGAAAGTTATCCGGGAAATTGGAAAAGTTGTAGCCATCCAGTTAGTTAAAGCTTTCAATAAAATATTTTCGAAGCAAAGTTCGCCTCTCTTTCCTAAAAAGTAACTACCCCTAAAGAAAATGCAAGCGTTATAGGATAAACTAGAGAAACACTCTGAGAGCGCATACTTCCGCTAAGAAATGCAAAGTTGACGAAGAAATCAAATTGGTCCTGAAACCACGATTTCCATTTTATGATCACCAAAATTTGATCGCTTGTACTTCTTAGCATTCCTAACAGTTCCTGTAATTTCTTGGCTCTCCGTCTATAACTCTTTGTGTTCTGTTGAGATATTTCATCAAACACACAAACAGACTGACGAATCACCACCAAAGCTTCATCATTTGCGCCAATTGGTAATTTGTGTAAATTTCGTGAAAAAATATCCATACCTTATTGAGTTATGTCACTGATACAAAAAACAGGTAAACAATCAAAGGGATTACAAGATCTTCCCGAAAAGTTATCCTCTGCTGCTCGTAACATGCATGACAACCTATGTTAATTTCATGAACAACCGTTTTTAATTGTTTTGAGTTATCTTGGTGACAGACAGAGTGACGGACAAGCTAGCGTACAGATTTACTAGAAAACTCATGCCCTCCTCGGCGGAGGCAATAATATTGAATATTGTATTTCCAGAAGTGTCTACCGGAGAAAAATTTCCAGTGTTTCAGTAGTAATATTTACAGCAGTTTGCCAAATAGTATTACCGTCATATTCACAACGCAATATTTGCAATTGCTTGTTAAGGAACATCTACAATCAAAGTCTTAACCGTTATAAAAATATTATTTAATTTTGTTTGTTTGGGTACATCTACCGCTGATATTGTGAAACTACGAAATCATTATTTACTGCATGAAAAACACCATCATGGTACCAACACAGTTTTGCATATATTATCTATTTCAGAAATATATTTTCGATCGCAATCGACGTTTCCAGCAGTGAAGAGTTGTTAAGCATCTCTGAAGCAATATATTCAACCATGTACTAACAATGTTAATCGCTAAGCATCTTTCACCGCCTTAGAAGCAATATTTTTACCTCAGACAAACTTGTAGGTTACCTTAGCCATTAGCTAGGCCTTCGGGACGTCTGTCTTTCGTGCCAACTTTGCTTCCTTCCCTATTTCATACTTCTACTTGCTCATGCTTTGTTCTGTTCTTCATCTTCTTTCCCGACTTGCTGTCCCAATGCTCGTTGATCCTGTGTGGGAACACCTTTGTGCATGGGTTCCCCTTTTCTATTGGCATACTATATATCTCATGCTCTTTCGTCTGCGATATCGTTCCGCTCGGAAACGGAGGCTTAAACTTTCTCAGTATTACCACTATTACCTCAGTCAAAGGAGCTTCAACCGCTAGGACTATTCTTAGGGTTTCAGCTGTAATATTTTCGATCGTAAACTAAAAAGCAGCAGCCGCTATAAAGACTGCTTAGCGTTTCAGCAGCAAGGCTCCAGTTTCGTGTTGACAGAAAGGAATCCGCGCCCTGATTGCAATAATTGATTTAATTACGGAAGGAAGGAAAACACGCGATTAAATTCATAATGCTGCTCCCGTCGCCTCAACTTCACAATTTTTCTGACATCAGCCAACGTCTCGGATGTATTTTTCTGCGAATATTTTCTGCCTTTTAAACTTCATCGCAACTTTAGCAAGGCGTGAAACGAGTTTTTCATCGTCTCGAGATTTGCAAAAGATGTTTTTACCAAAGCCTGTGTCTTTTAGGACCATTTTATAAGCTTTATGACTTTTTGAACTTGTGATAGAGCAAACGCTGCGACAGTTCTTTAGTTTTCGCTGATATTTGCCGAGAAAAGGTACTGGTTTCACCTATATTGAAGTTCTGTTAAACACGAAATCAATTCAAAATACTGCCATCTTCAATTAAATGTAGGCTTTTGGAATGGCTTATGTTGTGTATCTTAAACTTATTGGAACGTGGTGGACGCAGTCACGCAGTTCGCTAATTTTTTGTCGATGCGTATTGACGAAACTATTAGTGGTAATAACAAGAGAAATTCTCCTAATGCTGACGAAATTGTTAAAGTACCTACCCAGAATCGAGGATTTGTTTATCTGGATCATCACCAAAATGCAATCATGCATTCCTCGTGACATTCTTAAGGCTTCCTATAATTTTTTATAATATAACAGCCCATTACTTTTTGAGTTATGTCGCTGAAAGACATACAAATAAACAAACAAACTGCCGGATGGATCGGTGCCAAAATTTAATCATCTTTTCTTCGTGACATCCCTGACAGTTCCCTGTAAATTTTATGAACATCCTTCTATAAATTTCTGAGTTGTTTAATAGACTTCTACAAAAATTACAACTTTTTGGTTGAGGTAATGATAATCAAAATTCTATTAATTATTCTTGAGTTACTTCAAGTAACACAAGGTACAAAGTGTGAGGTAGAGCTTTATCAATAGAGTTACATTAAAACTAAAGAAAACCTAATATAATTATTACCTATTGGAGTGCACTCAGACCCTGTGTTTGGACCCCTTCTGGTAATGGTAAGCGTTGCCAGGAGGGAGAACCTTGATCTCGAAAAACTTTCCACTTGATTGCAAACCAAGTCAACTGTAATTAGAAAAGCCTTCCTAGACTATTATTATTAATAATGTTATTATTGTAAGTCGCGAAATTCAACTTTTTCCTTTTCATCGCCAGCATTGAGAGCAAAAATACGTCGAAAGTATTTCATTTGTTATCAAGGCAATAATACTTTTATTTAATAAGTATGCCTTATTATTTTGCGCGATGAAATTAATTGCTATATTTTTCTGATCTTTTCTGAAAAATTTTTCAAAGAGCTGTTCCTGTGTTGTGACGGCTATGATGTTGTTTTCTAGATTCCTATTGTTCAACCTTGGCCTTACCTTCTTTATTAAAGCTCCTTTGTTTATGATGGGCCGAAATTAATTACTTTGCAGAGGCATAAATGCGCTACGTAATTGCCCGCTGTTGTGTTGAAAATGCAATCAAATTGTTTGTGAGAGCATGTTGTGGACAATCATTGTTTTTCTTTTCTGCTGATTGTAGTTTTTCTTGAAATCTTAATTATATTGTAAACATTGCTCTTGGGAAGAATCACGCATTATTTTAGCGGGTTCTGTGTGCTGTATGTTTCTTGAGATAAAATAATAACTATCGAACTTTCGACTTCGACCCAAATCATTTTCACGGATTTTTTTCAATATTGTGAAATCGGCCCGAATAATTTCAACCAAGATGTTTCACTGCCAATACATGCGTTACTAATTTACGGTACAGTAACCAATGATTGTTTAATTTTTCCTTGATAATAACAATTTAATCGAAACCAGCTGGTCTGTGCCCAAAAGATTTTAACGAAACCTGCTGGTCTGTGCCCAAAAGATTTTAACGAAACCTGCTGGTCTGTGCCCAAAAGATTTTAACGAAACCAGCTGGTCTGTGCCCAAAAGATTTTAACGAAACCAGCTGGTCTGTGCCCAAAAGATTTTAACGAAACCAGCTGGTCTGTGCCCAAAAGNGTTTTAGTATATAGCTCTAGGACCTATATGCATCTTTCCCCTGACGACGGCTGAAGCAAATTCATGCCGAAAGCTTGGGCTAATAAACCTCCTGTCTTGATGAAGTCATTATTATCATGATTGAAACTTCTTATAATTTTTATGATATATCAGCCCATAACTTTTTGAGTTATGTTGCTGAAAGAGACAAATAAACAAACAAACTGCCTGATGGATCGTTGCCAAAATTTAGTCATCTTTTCTTTGTGACATTCCTGACAGTTCCCTGTAAATTTTATGAACATCCTTCTATAAATTTTTGAGTTATGTTTCTAACAGACAGAAATAAACTTCTGCAAAAATTACAACTTTTTTGGTGGAGGTAATGATAATAAAAAATTCTATTAATTACTCGTGAGTTACTTCAAGTCACACAAGGTGCGAAGCGTGAAGTAGAGCTTATCAAAAGAGTTACATTAAAACTAAAGAAAACCTAATATATTTATAATCATTACCTATTGGAGTGCACTCAGACCCTGTGTTTGGACCCCGTCTGGTAATGGTAAGCGTTGCCTGGAGGGAGAACCTTGATCTCGAAAAACTTTCCACTTGATTGCAAACCGAGTCAACTGTAATTTGAAAAGCCTTCCTAGACTGTTATTATTATTATTGTAATTCGCGAAATTTATCTTTTTCCTTTTCATCGCCAGCATTGAGAGCAAAACTACGTCGAAAGTATTTCATTTGCTTTCAAGGCAATAATACATTTATTTATTAAGTATTCCTTATTATTTTGCGCGATGAAATTAATTGCTATATTTCTCTGATCTTTTCTGGAAATTTTTTCAAAGAGCTGTTCCTGTGTTGTGACGGCGATGATGTTGTTTTCTAGATTCCTTTTGTTCAGCCTTGGCCTTACCTTCTTTATTAAAGCTCCTTTGTTTATGATGGGCCAAAATTAATTACTTTGCAGAGGCATAAATGCGCTACGTAATTGCCCGCTGTTGTGTTGAATATGCAATCAAATTGTTTGTGCGAGCATGTTGAGGAGAATCATTGTTTTTATTTTCTCCTGATTGTAGTTTTTCTTGAAATGTTAGTTATATTGTAAAAATTATTCTTGGGAAGAATCACGCATTATTTTACCGGGTTCTGTGTGCTGTATGTTCCGTGAGATAAAATAAAAACGATCGAACTTCCGACTTCGACTCCAATAGTTTTTACGGATTATTTTCAATATTGTGAAATCGGCCCGAATAATTTCAACCAAGATGTTTCACTGCCAACACATGCGTTACTAATTTACGGTACAGTAACCAATGATTGTTTAATTTTTCCTTGATAATAACAATTTAATCGAAACCAGCATATCTGTGCTCAAAAAGATTTTAACGACTCATTTGTGCTTTTTAAAACTGAAGACTAAGCTTCCAACCCAGCATCCTGTTTCTGAAACAGTCTAATGCTGAGGCTCACCAAAAAAGTATCCACCCCATATCTCTTTTACACAAGGATACGGCAACCATGTTACGATCATAATTTACGCCCTCATGATTCTCATTTTCCTTGTGGACCAAGCGGCATATATCACCAGTCCGATACTGCATCTTGCACTACAGGTTTAGCCACCGCAGCACCGGCGGTCTTATTTCAGCCTTGTCGGGGTTGGTTCAGCACGACGCGTTTCATCATACCGGCATCAAAGGATATGATGTACAGCAGAAATTACTGAGCCCGCCACACAGGCGCTTGCCTCTCCGCTATGTGGAAGGGAAGCCCACGATGCTGATCTCATCGCTGCCTTCCTAATCTCGCCGTTGCCTAGCTTTTCATGTCTCCACTGCAGGCTTCCTTCGTATCGTTTCCATGGTAAAGACTTCGTTTTGTCCTCCGACGAGCCGTGCTTGTGCGTTCCCATGGCTAAATTCGATTTACATGCACCGGTTGTTTCCTTTTTTTCGCCGAGAAGGAAATGCGTCGTTTTGTCCTCGCACAAGTAATGGTTGCTTGTTCCCATGGCTAGGGTTTTACTATTATTATTTTTTTTTCTACGGGTTGTTTCCTTTTAGCCCACTGCAAATGTTTCGTTTCCTTCACTGACATGCAATGTTTAATGTACAGTACGTGTTTTTAAAGCTAAATTTATTTTGTTTCCTGAGTTATTTCTTGTTTTTTTTTTTTCAAAGAAACACGAGGGCTTGTTTTTCAACGAGCCATGTCTGTCAGGACCAATGGTTACGCTGATTTCATCCCCAGATGCTGGTCCCTTCACCTCACATGATAGACTTTATGTTTATTTAAGATTGATGTCATTTTTTGTGCGTATCTATTCATATGGCATAGCCAATTTAATTTTCTAGTATTGTACCTCTTTTCACTCTATTCGACGTAGGTACTTCGGTTTGCACTCTGACGAACTATTCTTGTTTTTTTCCTAGCTCGGTGAAGTTTATTCCCACAGGCTATTTTCCTGCCGTCTAATATTCTAGATATTCTGCTCGTGTTTTGACTGCCTTCCCATGGCAAGGTCTACTTTCTTTCTGTCCCATGCATGATGAACTATACCCATGCCTGGCTTGGCCTACATTTCCATGGCAAGGTTTATCTTTCCTATTTTCACTGTTACTGTTCGTTCCCGATGGATAGTTTCTTTTTCCCCCTTGGAAAATTGTTGTTCACCCAGTGTAATTTATTCCCGTTCCCATGAGATGATTTCTGCGCATTCCAAGGAAATGGTTTTCGTGTATTTCCGGGAATGATTTTTTTCTTAGAATTTTGCCAAGTAAAAAAAATTATCCAGGAAACGCTTCTCTATTTCTGAGTTGCGGCGATGTCTTTCGACTTCATGACGCAAGATTAGAACTTTCGAAATTACCCGGGAAACAATTCGCTCCTTGTCTCACTTGCAAGTCCTATAAAAAAGCGCACAAACCGACTTAGCGATGAGACTTTTTAACTTGTTGAGCTTATCAGAACTTCTCCAGTTTTTATATCTCTTGAACTTAGTGACTGTCGCCCTTGTATAAATTTCCAAGGTTCTTGGCGAGGAAATTTGCGATTTTTTTG
>LQNS02277997.1:8163682-8177086 GCA_001587735.2 Parhyale hawaiensis | reverse complement strand
CTACACCGACACTTAATTGCGCGATATTTGTGGTGCTACACCGACACTGAATTGCGCGATATGTGTGGTGCTACACCGACACTTGATTGCGCGATATTTGTTGTGCTGCACCGACACTTAATTGCGCAATATTTGTGGTGCTACACTGACACTTGATTGTGCGATATTTGTGGTGCTACACTTGATTGTGCGATATTTGTGGTGCTACACCGTTACTTGATTGCGCGATATTTGCGGTGCAACACCGACACTTGATTGTGCGATATTTGCGGTGCAATACCGACACTTCATTGGGCGATATTTGTTGTGCTATACCGCATTGCGACTCTGCGAATTGCAGTACCCTGAGTCTCTGTCGTCCATGCGTGTGGCATATTTTATGAAATTGTGATATAGCAATTTAACTCTCTGCTGTGCACATGCATACGCCCAATTGTTCTTTGGTTAACTTGATCTTTCGTAAGCTTAACCAATAAAGCTTAACACATATCTATGGATTATATGTCAGTATTCACTACATCGCTGCAATATAAAGTATTACACTTGTACATGTGCCACTTAAATGTGTACCACGAATTGATGCATGATCGACTTACGGAATTTAAGATGCAAAATAATCTGTATGCCCATTTCTGAGCTTTACTAGAGATCAGAGGCCTTAGTCGGTGGTGCTAAAATATACTTCAGTCCTGTGAATATCTCCTTAAGTTTGGGTCCTAAGCAAAAGTTTCCTTTTATTTCCCTCTAACTCTCCTGGCCATGAGACTCAAGTTATATTTCGGTCTGATCCACACTCTGTCGAACTACAGATTTAAATAAAGGCTCCAAGCGATACCGAGCTTCACTGAAGTGCAACGCTCCCATCCATGGCTCTGTCCTGAAGAGATCCAACTGAAATAAGAACTTCTTCGCTCCGTCTCTGCTTAGCTAAGGCCCAAGTCTCCTCTGTGCTCTTAACAGGCGTGTGCTCATTTTGTTCGGGTAAAAAATCAAAAATTATATCCCAAAGAGTTCTTGTTTAGGGTAATGACTCGTGCATTGAATATTCGCGCCTACAATCTTGTGTTGTGGACAAAAATGTGTGTCGTCTTGAGATGTTAAAAGCTTTTCTGTAGATAAACGCCTTTCTAGAATATTGAAGTCACGGAGCATGCTTTTTTCCAAACGCCATCTCTGCATACTGACTTCTGCACCACATATTTATTCTATCCAGCGAGTTTCGTCTGCTTGAACGTCAGCTCTATTCTCACTGCCTTCTGCGCAACGTATGTGTCACTGCTACTGTGAACGACAGCTTTGCGTTATTCCTCTTTCGCTAAATATTCAAAATAGAAAGCACTTGTAACGGGACCCTTGAATACCCTGTTCAGCGCAGCATAATCATCTTATGAGGGGATTTAGTTTTTCTCCAACGGCTTCTCTTTACTTAATTCCCCTTCACTAAACTTTCGAACCAGCAAGCCTGTTTTTCTAGCGGCTGCTTTGCCTTGGCTGCCGACAACATTGCCGCGGCATGGCTCCCTGTAGCGCTATCAATACAAACATGCCATAGTATTAATTATCGGTGGGTCTCGCCGTAATTAATTTCTGGAGGAGGCTAAGTTCTCTCCGGGGTAATTGTGCTTTGCTGCAGCGTCCCTGAGGTAGCCGGGCCCGTCCCTTGCTACGTCCCTGCTTAATGAAGATAGCTTAGATGGTCGTGCGCCGTGCCGCCCAAGCTCTTCATCGCTTTAGATTAATGAAGATACCTTCAATGCTGCATCGTATCTCTGAAGATAAGAGTCCAGACAACTTCGTCGTAGCATAATTTCAGGGATATTCGCTGAAACGTCGTGTGCATGCAGATTAGAGATTTTTTTTTTTTTTGCAACGTCATGCTTCTATTTGGAATATTTTTAGCTGCTTCGTACATCGATATCAATAGTGTAGTCCAGTAACTGTGTCTGAGTCTAAGTTGGGATATTCTATTAGAAACCTTATATTCCTTTTGGTTATACTTGTCTTGGTTACATCCCAGTCAACTCAGGCGTAGTATCATAGCAACGGGGAAAATGCACTTTTAGGAGTAATTTAATGTATGTACATTGAATGGAGCACGGTTTGTATGAATATAAGGCTCTGTAGAAGCATACTCTAATAATAAGAAGATACTTTCTGCTGGAACATAAATTAATAAAGGGGTTTGAGATAGTCATTAAGATAGGTTCTTATATTTCAAAAATCAATACAGTATTCTGAGGCATTTTTCAACAAACACCATCTGCCGATGTTTTTTTCGTACGGTACTCTCTGCCTGGGGAAAAAATTGAAAAAAAACAGCAGATGTTTATTGGCAGACATGATGCAATCTCGTTCAATTTTAAAATTATTCAGTTTTTAATGATACTCTATCCGTATGCCAGCATATGCGTAGGTTGATATACCTATCGCATACAAAATGGACATAAAATAATGGCGATTTTCGTCAAGGTTCTTTTCTGCAATATTAAGAAGAAATACTGTATATTTTTGGATTATTCGTTGCCCATCAGTCAGCTGGAAAATTATGCCAAGAATAGTTTTATATCGACAGAGAGCAGTTATGGAGCTTTTAAAAGCAAGGCGTCACTCTGCTGATTACAAAGACACTTGAAAGCAGCACTTTGAGTACAGATGCGAAGCCTGTTCAAGAGAAGTTTTAAACATCAGCTTGTTTACTCTGCCATCTCGAAATGAATCCATAACTTTGAAGGGGCATGGGAACCGTGGTTTATATTGAATCGCACTGAAAGTTGTGTATCTGATTTTTAGTTTTGGTGTACAATACCTTCCAGACTTTAAAGAAGCCTGTTAGACTTTTTCTTGTTATCTCATATAAATTTGAATTTGTAGTAACTCAAAGGGTTATAAAAAAGATAGTTTGAAAGCTTATTCATTACACACAAAGAGCAGTTTGATTTCATTCGGGTGAAAAAAAGGCAAGCTGTAATTAATAATTACTAAGATTATTAAAATTATTGCCGTAGGAAATTTTAGGGAAAAAATTACATGGACGCGTTATTTTTGTACAAAAGTAACCCAAAAGATGGTTAATAGGAAAATCTTGTTTTTCTTAAGGAGTACCTTTCATGCAGTAAAGTTGCAGTAGTTATTGCTCGGATCAGTTATAGGATTGAATGTTATAGTAACCAGCGTAAGCAGTCTTTCTTGGGGCGGGGCTGAATGGAACGCAGCTGTACCAAATCTAATCTATTGACTAATGCACTCAAAGTATTCGAAAATATATATAATTTTATCAATTGAGACAAGTTATACCACGCGCTCAAGTGAGATTTGGCCAAGTTGTTTTGTGCTCTTAGCTGCGCCTATCGTAACGCTGGTTTGACTATAGTACCATATGTGGTTAATTTCCGTGTGAGTTGCATTCCAGAGGTTGCAAACTTGTCCTTGCTGGCGCCCTTTAATTGGGCTGGTCTCTCAACTGCTTGGTAATGTTAATCTCCTCTTTCACGACTTGCTGTGAAAATGCTCGGTCATCTTGTATGGGAACACCCTTGCGCATGGCTTCCACGTTTTACTGGGATCCTAAAGGAATGATTTCATGGCAAATTTTTATTTACGTGTTTGAATGCAATAGCAACCCACTATAGAACGTTCAATATCATGATTTCGATTATTTGTTCTCAATTTAGTAAACATCATTAGAAATCATCCAGAATTCCCAGCTCTTGCCCCAGATCCGTTGAACCTGACGTCATCATTTCTTCCTTGATTCTTTATTACCTGACAGACGGCGTCTGTATGATCTCATAAATAGAGTAGATGGATTACAACACAGATAACGTAATGAATTGCGTCCATAAGATAGTCGCAACAAAAATACAATTTAACTTGGTTTTTCGTTAGTTTTTACAATGTTGCTCTTAATTCACTTTTTGTATTGAGTTTTGAACTTGTTTTTGAAGCGTCAACGTTTCATTGTAGTGAACGCCTCGGCGACTAACTGTGCACCAAGTTACGCTGCCTTCTGAAACGTACCGTGGCTTCACGTACATGCAACACTCAAATTTAACGGTAAAAGTACGTGTTTCCCTACTGCGGAAGTTTTTTAACATGATCTATTAAACATAAAATTATGTTCATGCATCCATCCTCTGTATATATCAGTTTGATGGATTTTTGACAAATTATTATGCCACATCTGTAAGTGTTCAACTACGGACTCAGGTGCAAAGACGGTTTACGCTTGATAAGTTTCCTTGTAGATTTGGCAATTGAGTCTTAGTCAGAGGTCCAATGATTCAAGACTTCCGGGTTAAGCGATATATTTAGGACAGTTTAGACAAAATCAGTATACTGCAGGGACAAGATATGAGTCCTGACATTGGTACATTGGATGGCTAATATGATTAGTGCAGTAACGCCCGTAGGTATAGTTAACTAAAGTTTTACTATACCTGTCTTATCAGCTCTCCAGTTTCGGCACTACATTCTGAAAGAGGCCTTAACGGGGTTCAACACAGCGATTTTGGTCAAAATTATAGTTTTTGTTTTTACTGAAAAAGAGCCCTTAGGTATTGGGAAAGTATACCCCAAATTAGTATAAAGTTACGGCCATTGTAACCACGCCAAAAAAAGGGCCCAATGAGGAGGGGGGCATGGGGGTCAAAATTATGGATTGTGGACCGATCGTTCTGAAATTTGTACTGTATATGTTTTTTTTAAGAAACACATTTTGCCAATACTACTTTTTTATTTAGGCCTTAGTTTTTTTAAATAATGGGGCATACATATATTTTTATTAGAAATTTCCAAAGAATAGAACTAAATGAGTTTTCATGCTAGAAAAAAATGACAATTATGGAATCCAATTCAACATTCCTAACAAAACTAAAGAGCCGCATTTTCCGTTTTCTATTTCGTTTTCTTGTGAAAAAGGAAGCGTTGATCGCTAACTAAAATATAGGAAAAAACAAACCATTCGGTTTTGAACTGTGATAAAGAAAATTATGAGGGTACAAATGGAAAATCCGGCTCTGTAATTTTGTTAGAAATTTTTCAAGAATTCCAAAACTGTCATTGTTTTTTCTAGCATGAAAACTCATTGACTTCTATTATGTTGAAATTCCCGTTATATCAAAAACTAAGGCCTAAATCAAAAACATTGTATAGGAAAAATGTGTTTCTTTTTCAAAATTATATATAGCTACTGTACAAATTTCAGAACTTAATGGTCTACAAATAAAAAAGTTTGCTGCAATCTGGCTTGATCGCCTAAACTTGACCATGTGTTTGATGAACAGAGCTCCGATGTGTTTCGTACAAAGATTATGAGACTAACAGGTTAACTCACGGGGCGGAGCCAAGCTGTAGTGCATCTCGGAAAATGGGCTTGTGACGTCACAATCTACTACATTTAGCAATAGCTATTTTTCGTTGTTTCTTCATCACTTCATTTGGGCCTCCAGAGTATCCTACATGTACTACAATCATCATAGTTGCATAAAAATATGTATCAAAGCATCCACGAACTTTTTTAGCTCTCTGAAGGATAAAATTTAGAAAGAACGTTGCTTGAAAGGCTCATAAAAGAGCAGATGAATTCCACCGGCAAATGCCCGCATGTGTCAGAAGCAATTTAGAGCCAAATTAATCGTCTTTAAAATGCAATAAATCAAATGAGTTTCATCGAAAGTAATAAGGCATTCCAAAGATGGATTTATATGGGTGAATACCGCAATGTTTTCGATTTATTCTAGTCTTCTGTCAATGATCTGCTATCCTCTATAATTTCGAACCAATGCAACAAAAATTGGCTGAGATGCGAGCGATTGAACGCCAAGATAGAAAAGTATTAAGCAAGATTTGTAAGAAAAACATTAAAGGACCAAAGAAACAATTTACTTTCCTTCCGGTAAAGTAATATTAAGGTAACAATCTATATATAAAACGCACACGTCATACAATTGGTTGGTAAAATTAGAAAAAAAACATCAGCTGCTATACCTTGCGCGCGTTTCAGCAGTATAACAGGAGGGTGGCGTCCGACTCGCGTTAACTAACTTGCAAAGAAATTACCTAACCGTATTCCACATACCTAAACTGTCTTACGAATGATGTTGTTGAAACTGGCGAATGTTAAATCCATAATTTTTCTAATGATTCTGTAGTTTTTACGATTAGGAGAAGCGTATATGTTAACGACGCGTAGGTACGCTACGGCCCATCGTAGGGCAAGTTTACCGAAACTCTTCGATCGGGTGCGTGCCAGTTACGGAAAAAACAATCTAAACAATAATAAAATTTTATCCTTCAGAGAGCTACAAACGTTCGTAGATGCTTTGATACATATTTTTATGCAACTATAAAGATTGTAAACATGTAGGACATTCTGAAGGCCCAAAGGAAATGATGAAGAAGCAATGCAAAATAGCTACTGATAAACGTACTAGGTTTTCATGACGTCACGAGCCCATTTCCCAAGATGCACTACAGCTTGGCTCCGCCCCGTGGGTTAACCTGTAGGTCTCATAATCCTTGGGTTTCGTAGGCCCAATAATCCTTCATACACTAATGCGAACACACAATATGTCTATAGTTATTACGTTTTGATCAGCTTCTTCCGCCGAATCATTTTGCCATACAGCCCCCTCATCATGTTATCTCAGCAGGAAATAGTTTTCCTTTGTCTCAAGTGTAAACGGTTAGTGATGATCATCCACGAACGAAGTGAGAGAGGTGATGATGTTTTCGTTGAAGATTTAAGTATATTTTTCTGTCCACCCAATAAGTGGTGGAAGGAGTTGAGCAATCTTCATAATTCTTTGCAGGGAGTCTGGTGGGTTGCCCTCGATATGACCCATGCTAAAAAATGAGGATTTACTGGCCATAAAAAATGACGCCGATGGGCTGGCCTCGATGTGAACCGTGCAAAAAAAAACTAAGATTAGATGGCCATCAGTAATGACGGCAATGAAAATTGCTCCAACTGCGGGTGATGGTCTTACGTTACGAGGCGTTTTAGTTAGCACCTGAATCTGAATCTAAATTTGCGAATAGCACGAATAGGACAATCTGGAATAATGATACAAATAAGTTAACGCTAATTGATTAGTTTATCATGTTAAAGCGTGCGGTTCATACGCTATTTAAATGGTGTATATCATTATCTCTTTAGTTGCATACTAAGCGAAAAATTTTAATGTGGAAACAGAGAAACAACTTGTTGAAGAAGTACCGTATCGTGATTGAAAAAATAAACATTCATAAAAATCAATAAAATTTGTTCAGCGGTTGTATGAAGATTATTTTGTGTAATTTGAATATTCATTATTTACGCTTACAAGAATGTATGAGCGTGAAATTATATAGAGTTAGACAAGCATTTTAACGTAACAAACACACCCACACACACACACACACTGAGTCATTACTTCGCCGTGAAACGCCAGCAAAGGCTCGAACTGAGTTGCTCTCTGTTTACATTGTGAAGCTGGCGTAAATTTGACGTTATAAGGCATCAATAACAGCGGCCCTGAAATTACCTTGGAGCGCCTTTTTTGACAAACTTAGAATAAGTTAATTGATGCATTGTTAATGAACGTTCTATGGTATCTGTTGTCCGTCACACGCATTGGACTTTTCCCCGATGCCACCGATAGTACCTGTTGAAGGCACATGTTGCTGAATCAGTGGGGTGTCCAGATTCCCATTCGTGGTATATGATATTCTTTTAGAGTGCCCACGGTGTTAAAAATGGCAGCGTGGAATTTATGGAAACCCTTCTCCATTGATCATTCTTTCGTTTCGAATATGCTTTTGAAGGATACGCTACAACACCCGAATCAAATTACAATAAGTACTAATAAGTATTCTCGGTTTCAATTTATCTTAGCAACACAGTCCTGTCGTTCAAATGACATGCGGATAAACTCAATTTGTATGGGCAAGCAGTGTAGCATGACTGAATGAAGTTAAATTTCCCGCCGAGTGTCCTATATATGGCATGATACAGCTTCAAGACATCGACATTTTTGCGCTCAAACGAAAACTGGAAACTGGAAAATGAGCTGGAAAAACAATTACTGCATCTACTTCGCCGGGAAAACCGCTTCTCCTGTACTTCTTTGATCGCCCATTCAATTTGTCTGTCTTGAACTACATGAGAGTTAAAATGGTTTCAAGTTTTGGAGACAGTAGGTGGTAGAAATTAGACGATGCTCTAAATGTCGTATTGTTTGGACTTCGACGTTGCTGAGCAAGAAGTGCATTCAACTGTATGAATAGGGATTTTTACTTGGGCCATCTTCTGCAGCCTGGTCAAATATTTACTTATCGTTCTCTATCAAAAAGCAACATTATTACAAAAACTGCGGCCTGGCCTATTTTTCACTAATTTTGTTCAGAGCGTGACAAAGTATATTATATTATTTTGATTACAAATTGAAGCTTAAATAGGCTAGGCAGCCAACTACGTACTCACCTAGCACAAGGGTTCTTGGCTGCCCAGAAGCTAAAATCGCAAAAAAAAAACAGCATTTAGGGCGCCCAAAATGTCTGTTCGGTTAACAGTCTAAAAATTCAGTGAGAGCGTGAGCTTATTTTATTTTCACTAAATACAGGTATAGTTTACTAAACGTTTGTAGCGACCATTGCCACCTAATGCTCATATATTCTGCGGTGTTTTGCTTGTCTTTTTAAACAATGGAGCCCAAAGAATTTATGTCTTTTCCAGGAGCTGCTCCGGCACGCTACTGGTCGTGTAGGGTGCGGTGCGCGTAACCGTGCCGTTGTGGG
Source organism: Parhyale hawaiensis (assembly GCA_001587735.2). Taxonomy (NCBI): domain Eukaryota; kingdom Metazoa; phylum Arthropoda; class Malacostraca; order Amphipoda; family Hyalidae; genus Parhyale; species Parhyale hawaiensis. Next base: position 8,168,311 of record LQNS02277997.1, on the reverse strand, counting down.
TACTTCTGCCTCGTCCTTACTCACCTACGAAGGTTAGTATTTAATTAATTAACATTTCATCAAGAAATGTATGTGTATCATTCAACAGAAGTTTTATTATTATTATTTAAGAATAATATTTCTCTTACTGTGCTGATCAAGTTGATCTTAGATGACTAAAAGTGCACCTATATGTAAACCTAGAATATTGGTTCACGCTTGCCCTTGTGTTAGGTAAATTCAGCAATCAAACTTTATCGAAGCCATTTCTGAAATGTAGCAAAGCAAATAAGCCGTGTCGACGACAAAAGATTAGATACAGTAGTTCTAATAAAGAAATTTCAAGATAGTAAAGTATATATGCAGTGGACAGTAAATTTTTTTACAATTTCCCGGAGCAAATATATATTTTCAGCTGTTTTCAACTGTATAATTTATAAATTACCAAGAATTGTCTTTCAGTTTTGAAATAAATTAATGGGAAGGTACGTTTAAATGAGTGAGAAATATGTCAACTTCAAAACTATTCATTTGAACCATCTGATAAATTTATTCATATGTTGTGTATAATCGCTTCTTTCGGGTACCGAATTAGTATCTTTATATAATAAAACGCTTCGTGTATTTAATTATTTATTTATTTATTTCGTGTCCGCTTTGAAGGAAATAGATTGGTGATAAATAAGTCAGGTTGCAGATTTTGTAAATCGATGACCAGGTTGCAGAAGATGGCGACGGGCCGATAGCTGATCCTTATCTCTTTATCTGAAGACACTTCTTGCTTGAAACACTTCTTGAAATCGGAACCCTATGTATGTAGCTTCTGGAGTTCTATTTTATAACTTTTTTTTTTCTCAGGTCACGACGTATAAATTCGGCAGATAGTCAACGAAGCACTCTGGAGGCCGTGATTTTTCACGGGAAGTAGACAACTATTTCTTCTAATTCACTGCCTTTCACTTCTTCTTCTTCTTCTACAGCAGTATTATTCCCGTTCAAAAGGGGGCCGCTGAAGCAGATCTTGCTATTCCATGTATTTCTGTCCATTACTATGTGCTTCTTCAGCTCCATACCACGTATATCACCCCTCACACTGTTGTTCTCTGAAGGTGCGAATTTTGTTTCATAACTGAAATTTTCAGTAAAGCAGATAGTTAAGTTTGCAAGCCCATATCTTGGCTACGGAGCGCCTGACATGCATACAAGCTGGCTGGCGTTACATTCAAGTTTATTGCAGTATTTTACTCAAAATTTGTTTATGCCTTTCACTATTGAAGACGCACCCTTAATCAAGAAGAAAGATAGGGAACGTATTAAAGTACGAGAGTACTACAGTCTCAATATCGAAGGCATTCTACGAATACATGGAGAGAGATGAATCGTCTATGCGGTACAGTCAAGAAAGACATGATGCAGAAAGGTTACAGAAGTGAATGAGAGCTGCTCTCCCTGCCCTCGAGGTTTTTGGGAGAGAGACTCGTGCTGCGTGCGGAGCGCACTCTTTCACTTTGGAGGCTGTCATATGTCGAACTAATCAGTTCTGTCGGTGCTTCGTGCCCTGGTCGNCGTGTTGGCCTGCAGGCTTTTAAGTCGGCTGTTAATGGTTTTTTGCTGGATTTCCTTTAGCAGCGTTTTGGGCTTCCCGGTGTTGCAAATGCTTCATTTGGGTTGTATAACCTGTCCGTGGGAGCTCAAGCGTAAAGTTTTAATAATAATAATACGCGTGAGCGGGAAAATGAGGAAACGGCAAGTCAGAGATAAAAGCCCTAAGGTTGAAAGCACGACAGAGGATCAATGAAGAGAATGAAGCAAGTCAAAGAAGAGAAGATTCCGCAGCAGCCTACATTAATAAAAAATATCGATTATTGCGTGAATTTTTTCACGCGCGAACGGGTCCTCTAATTTACATAGAAAAAAGTATGTAAGTCACCTGTGTGTATGTCCACCATCTACTCGAACGTCGATGAGTAAGGCACCTTGTCTACTTCGGCGAGTAAAATTCAATGTCAACATCGGCAAGAATTGTTCAGCATCTACGTCGGCAAAGAAAGTTCAGTATCTCGTCGACAAGAAATGTTCAGTGTCACGTCAGCAAGAAAAGTTCAGCGTCTCGTCGGCAAGAAAAGTTCAACGTCTCGTCGGCAAGAAAACTTTAATGCCTGCGTCGGCAAGAAAAGCTCAGCATCTACGTCGGGGAGTAAAATTCGGTGTCGGAGCTCTCAGAAGAATCTCCAGAAATGAATAGCTCCCCAGGTCGTGAATTTCTGCATATTATATGCATTTGTTGCCCTGCAATCCGTTGCGGATGCCAGAGAAGCAATTGTTCGGATTGCTTCTCGGCACCGCTTTGAATTATTTCCCGGGGCCTGCAGTAAAAATTTATTAAGAAGGAACTTGCCTTTTGTCTTGCTGCAGCTCCTGCGTCGAATATTTATGAATGCAATTATATTTATTTTTAGGAAGGAGCTTCCCTCTGGTTTGGTTGTATTTCGTGCCCTTGGTGTGATGACGCTCAATGTTATTAAGAAAATTGCCTTTGATCTCATTGCAGTTCGTTCGTGTGATGCGATAGCGTATAAATTAATTTATTGACCAAAATGATCAGAAATTACTCTTTGTCCTGCTACGCTTCGTATGTCTGACGCGTTGGCGCTCTAGATAGGCCAACCATGCAGTTATAATACTCTTGGTCTTGCTGCAGCCTTTGAATTAGATATGTTGCCACTAGAATAACATACTTTCTGTAGAAATTATTTTTTTTTGCTGCAATTTGTACGCCTTACTTTTATGCTTTAACTATGAAATTCTCTTTTGCCTTGCTGCAAGCTTTGTCTACTATCTGTTCCATTCACTGTATTGGAACTTGAAATAACAGTATAAAAAATTCCTTTTGCCTACCTTTACAGTTCAACCATTCGTCTTATTTACACTTGACTTATTGTAGAAAAAGTGTCCTAATATTTATTTGACGAGCTTGCTGAGCGCTCGTCTTTAAATTTATATTTCCTTAACTACATTTACATTCTTAGAAAAAATGTCACTCACATGAAATCAAGAATAATTGAAAGTTTGTTAAACTCTCTCTTGAAAATTGTACCGGCAATTCCAGGGAGAGAGAACACGTTCACTGTTGAAAAAGCTGGCCGCTGGTTCTGTGTTAGTTACAAGCTACGACTTTTTTATCATTGCTCAGAGCTGCAGCATGTAGGACGTACTCTAGGACGGGTACATGTAGGACGTACTCCAGGACGGGTACATGTAAAACATATTCCAGGACGGGTACATGAAGGACACACTCCAGGACGGGTACAAAATATTCCAGGACGGGTACATGCAGAACGTATTCCAGGACGGGTACATGTAGAACATATTCCAGGACGGGTACATGTAGGACGTACTCCTGGACGGGTACATGGAGAATATATTCCAGGACGTGTACATGTAGAACATATTCCAGGACGGGTACATGTAGAACGTACTAAAGGACGGGTACATGTAGAACATATTCCAGGACGGTTGCATGTAGGGCGTACTACTGTACGGGTACATGTAGAATATATTCCGTCGCAGGACGGGTACATGTAGAACATATTCCAAGACGAGTACATATAAGTGTACTCCAGGACGGGTACATGTAGAACATATTCCAGGACGGGTACATGTAGAACATAATCCAAGACGGGTACATGTAGGACGTACTCCTGGACGGGTACATGTAGAACATATTCCAGGACGGGTACATGTTGGACGTACTCGAGGACGAGTACATGTAGGACGTACTCCAGGACGGGTACATGTAGGACGTACTCCTGGACGGGTACATGTAGGACGTACTACGGAAAGGGTGCATGTAAAACGTACTCCAGGATGACAACATGTAAAACGAACTCCAGGGACTTTTTCTACAGACCATTTACGCTTGAAAGAGGTTAGAGATCCATCGAATCGCCCGTGTTTAGAGAACAGTAGATTGAATTGGAATTGTGATTGTACTATCGATGGACACCCGTGGACGCAGCGTGTCATATGCGTACGGAGATTGACTGCGCCTCAAAATTTGCAGGACGTACGCATCTGAAGTATCTCTATGGCTCTTTGTCGAACACAGAGAAAGTATCTCTATGGCTCTCTGTCGAACACAGCTAAAGTATCCCTATTGCTCACTGCCGAACAAAGCTAAAGTATTCCTTTTGCTCACTGCCGAACACAGCTAAGGTATCCCTATTGCTCACTGCCGAACACAGCTAAAGTATCCCTATTGCTCACTGCCGAACAAAGCTAAAGTATTCCTTTTGCTCACTGCCGAACACAGCTAAGGTATCCCTATTGCTCACTGCCGGACCCAGCTAAGTATTTCTATTGCTCACTGTAACTCGCTACTTCATGCCCTTCCGATCCCCCCATTCATCTACATGTAAATTATCCGTTGTTGGTCTGTAACCTCCACATTGTCGCAGTACCAATGCAAAATAAAAAATTTTCCTCTCGCGATGTTGCTTGCTTTGCAAGGTTTTATTGATGCAGTGACATAAATTATACACAACATTAGTGGTGAAAGCTTTGATGGACATTTGCAATTTTTTTTTTTTTTTTTTTTTTTTTTTTTTGCGGCGGTAAGCATCTTTCTGACACAGAAAAAAATGTTAAAAG
>LQNS02277997.1:8150575-8163277 GCA_001587735.2 Parhyale hawaiensis | reverse complement strand
TTTATTAAGGCTTATAGCGACGGCTGTTAATAAACTAGTTCAGTCGAATCACCTACTGTACCAACGAGGAGTTCATATACGCCTTTTCTATTCGTTTTCATCCCGCCTACTTTCAATCTGTATTTACAAGCCTCTGTAGCGATGTAAAAGCGGTGCTGTATGGGAGACAGGGAGGGAGGGAGGGAGACTCGTATACTACTCGCATAGTTTCGTCCCACCAACATCATCGAATTGCTTTCACTATCTTTCAGTATCCTGCTGTGCAGTTTGTACTCTGTTGCAAGCTGTGGGTTTCCATTGGGACTATTTTTTGCTGTATCATACCCGTATGACCACAGGCCCTGTGAAGTGATTATTTTACTGATTTGATACATCTCTTGATATATTTCCTGCAGTGTTTCGCTGGATTGCCATTATCCAGTTTTCCAATGTGTGTAGTGTCCATGCAAAATTTGTTTTCAGTTGCAAAAAAAAATTCTTTTGTCTTTTAATTTTCCCGTTTGATTTGCTGAATGTCTACCTATTCAGAAATGTGTTTTTTACTGAAACGCCGTAATTGTCGATACGTTTGTCTTTTCGCTGAACCAGCGATCATTCCTCAGTGGAGGGTAGCACTAGTTTTAAAAGTAAAGCCGTCGTTGTGAATACCTTGGGACCTTCCAGCCATCGACTTACCAAATACCACCTTCAGGCATGACTCACAAACACACCTACACATACATAAACACCCTTCCATCACCGCCATCGCTGTAACGCTGAAAGCAGCAGCAATATGAAGGATGGAAAGACAGATACACTTACAGACGTGCTGAGAGCTATAGATTCTCGCAGACACCCAGTGGACTGTAATGAATGACCCTATACCAGCCGATGCCTTGGTTTAGCTCATATCTGAAAAATTGGCCTCCTGGTCCCTATACCACCAATCCTATCTAATCTCAGTGTTCAGAAAACAATTGAAGTTTGTACAGTGTAAGCCCTGAAACGTGCTCAAGAATTTTGTCTTCATTTCAATTCACTGAAAAAAGTAGGGCGTGCTGGACGAGCACATGAATGTGTGCCGAAGAGTTGTCCCAAAACCATCACTTTTCTGCGTACATTACTTGCACACCAACGCGTGCCCCAGGCCCTCAATCCGGACACATGCGATGGGGCAGCAACGCACGCGTAGCAGCCCTCTATTGGCAGCCCTCAGCACACGTCGGCACGCGTGCAGAGAGCGTAGAACACGCTCCGAGCCTCAGCGAAGCTCCGCACGTGTTGATGAAATTGTCGTGAGCGTGCCGGTTCAGCACACTTTGCCGTGTGATGAAACAGCAAAGTCTACGACTATTCGTGTTTACCTGATCACCCTAAATCTATCTCCTTTGCCAGTATCATAGCTTATATAGAGCTGTCGTACTGAAGTAAAGACTACCCATTAAGTTTTGCTACCCCGTGCTGCTTGACCGTGAAGACGGCATGGGCTATTGCCAAAAATGGCACTTTGTATTGTCTGCATTTTTTAATTTTCTCCGTTTTAGGAGCTTTGCGTTTGATGAACTTCTCTTCTCCGCACCTCAGTGCCCATTTAGACTTTTGATCGTTCTTGTAAAGAACTTTATCAGTCAAGAGTAAACTTTGTTTCTAAAGCTCATGACAAATTTCTCATTAAGCACTCATGATGTGCAGACTAAGATTCAACATTATACTTGAATCGAGTTATCAAAACCTCGGCCTCAACTGAGAGCTAAATGTTGTTTTCTTCCCTCTTACTTGTTTTGTAGATGTAAATTGTGTTTCTGTGACGATGGAGTTGTGATGCCTGTGAGTTTGCCAACCCCCTGAATTTCAGGTTTTTTTATATCATTACGTTTAACTTATTTGAACAAACCTTTCTTCACTTCACCTACCGTAATTGATATTCTAGTTAAACATAACGTACCTCGTCTAACCTAACGCACCTTACTTAACCATACGCAGCTCATCCACTACCACAAAATCCTTCAAATTTCAGGGTTCTCTTGAAATCCCTCGTTTCACAATCTTACCGCAGCATTTATATCTTTGCCACTTTTCAGTTATTTGTTTCTTCAAAGAGAGGAATCCTGCTTGTCATTCAGTGCAGGCTCGCAGACATGGCGCTCGTCGTTTCCAGTTACAGACGTGGAGCTGCTCAGGACACATCGTGCTTGCTTTCATCACAAATTTTCCCTCCGTATTCCCTGAATTTTTCCTCCGCGTTTGCTTGATTCTGCTCCGCTTCAAAAATTTTATTCGGTATTCCGTGAGAATTTTTACAGCAGAAATAATGTTTTCTTTTTTTTTTTTTTGCTCTGTGATGTTCAATGTTGGGTTGGACTATTATTTTTTCCATGAGTCACTGTTTCAGTAGCAATTTATCATACTTTTCATGTTAAAGTTTTGTCATGGAACTGCATAGCGTTTCTTTGTGATACACGATGTTGCGTTGAAAAAATCATAGGCCATTTCTCGGAAGCTAGCTTGGCCGATGCTGCCCGCAATTTTGCTTGGAAACTTTGCTTCAAAAGTAAGGTGTTTCTACGTGCATATAAGGCGGTGGTTTGGAAAGTCCTTAAGCGCTGTCCATCTCAGGAGGCGTAATATTGAACATGGGATTATGTTTAGCTAACGAAGCTTTACTCGACAGCTAATGGGCTAGCTCTCTCATCCTTTCGTCCGTATACGTTGCTGTTTCCGCGTAGCAAACAGCGAAGTGCACAACTTTCTAAGATGTAATTACTCCAAGCTTGAAAGCAAATTAGAATGCTTACTCTTGAAACTTATTAAGCCAACTGACCTGACGACAAGCTTTTCATTATTAAAGTTTGTGACTCAACAGACAGGTGTGTTTACAGGGACACACCAAAGCATTCATTTTGATGCTCAATTAAGAGATCACGTTCATTTGACTGGCATGTAAATACGCCTTTAGAGTCTCCCATCCCACTGTCTAGAAAGTACTTGCCCGACTATATTCTAATTCTACTGCTACTTGACTTTTATAGTCCCCAAGACCTCCGCCAACCTTCCGAAATTTACGTAGCGGATTCTAAAACTCACGCAACTGAATTCATTTCAACTAAGAATTCCATCAAGCTCGGAAAAGTTATTCTTTTATGAAGCAGAACTGGACTCCAATTTGCGGTGTCCTGTGGAGAAACCTTTCCAGTCGATCGTTGATCAAAGTGGTTCTGCAATTCTATCAGCAATATCGCGTGTGTCAGTGCAGCTGCATTCAGAGAGAAGCCTGCTAACTCTGATTACTTCTGTCGTCACTTCGTCCCGTTACAGATACTAAACAATAAATTATTTAATTGGTTCTGTGAACTGGCAACTGCCAGCCAACGGTCTAACTGAAGTTAAAACTGGTCAGCCAAATTCTAATCAGTTTCAGGGTATTTTGAGAGTAGAGAGGATAAACGCGGTCAATATAAACCACGAATAAAAGCTTTCACATTGGAATATTCAGTTTTTAGGCGTCTGTAAAAAAAAAACGGATAAGTTTGCCACTTAGTAAAATTTTTTAGAGTAAAATGAGATGAAAGCAAGAGCACGAACCATCATCCAATCTAAATAATTATGTATATGTCACGTTTGTGTTAATCCCGCAAGTGTTGAAGATTAAGACCCCTCTAGTGCCACAACGAGAGGTGAGATGCCTTTTGTTTTTTTGGATTGTTGGCAGTCCGTCATTTTCTTTTTCAGTGAGTAAGTTAAAAACGTAAACAATAATTCTAATAGTAAATTGATGCATCTATAAATAAAACAAAATATACCCAACTCGAAAAAAAGTCGATCTATAAAATTTTATGGCGGTAACTAAGGAATGAGCTCACCCCATCCATCCGCTCAAAGCTTTAGTGGGTTGCAGAAAACCATTAACAGATCATGAACTTCAAGTCAAAGTCTCTTAACCCCTCGGTGACAGAAAAATATAATCAGCTTTGTCCTGATCCTTTACTCGAAGTCGGCACTCTTTGAGAGCTCGACTACGGAGAAGCACAATGTGCTGAGATCAGCATTATGTGTGCTAGGGTGCACTTTGCGAAACTTCGGCACTCGACAGTGGAGAGTCATGATGTGCCTGGCACGGTGAGTGGTCTCCCGGGTGCCCTTATTTTGCTGCCGTTAAAATTAAACGAGACTTGTCTCCAGTCGTCTTCGGCGTGCCTTCTCCCTCCAGTACATGGCGCTGGTGAAAGTGAAGCACTAGGATAATAAAGAAAAAGTTGCTGTAATATTCAAGAGTTCACTTCGGCTTACCTCCTCTCTTCAGTATAGATGGCGTTGGCGGAAGAACGGCCTTCGAAAAAAGCTTTTGCAAAGTTTACAAGGTCTCTTCGGTAAAATTTCACTCCAGTGGGCGTTTGGGAAAGCGAGGCACTGGTAAAAAAGCAGCTGTAACATTCAATAATTCCTCTCTGCAGGCTTTCTCACTCCTGTATACCCTCTGGCGGCAGGGCGGTGCTGGACTACAAGTTATTGTCACTCTGCACAAAGAGTTTCAGCTTTTCATTTCCAAGTGCAGCGTGGTTTGTGTTCCAAAGAGCCCGGCAATAATGTTTTTTAGCGGCATAGATTGAGCCACAGGTCGTAGGGTTAGGTTAGTTCATCCCATATTATAGGGAGCAGCTCCACCAAAGGTTCCCGTAGGCTACCTTAGTCTCGTAGAAACCTTCGGGACTTATCGTTTTTGTGCCTACTTTCCTTCCCTCCATTTTCATGCAGGTACTGATGATGTTTTTTTCGGTTTTTCGATTTTTGTTGTTTCCATGCATCTTGACCCTGTGAGCAACCTCCTAATGCGTAGGTTCTGTTGACAGACTAAGTTCCTTATTTCTTCATCTGTTAGATTGTTTACTTAGTGGTCACAGAGGAAGTCGCCTGGACTGCTCATCCTAACTCGGAAACTAACATGCACTGGTTCGCGCGGTAGATAAATGCCCACTTGGGCTCAGCACAGTGTACGGCTGCAGTCAATCACAGATTGTTCGGAACACACGATAGACAACTGTGCCCCCTGACCTTCAAACCAGTGCCATCCCATTGGCGATGAGTGCAAGAATTACTGACGCTATGCAATTTTGAGACATTCATTCCCTGGTGTGGGCTGCAACTCCTAACGTTTTGATAATCAGCGACGTCAGCAACTGGCACTGAGGCCGTAACTATTCAGTATTTAATTGTAGCAAGAGAATACCAAAAATAGCTCTGCCACAAGGCGCTACCTGAGCTTGCTTGGAAAAGAAGGAGGTAACGCGTCGAGCAATTGCCTAACTCGGTAATCGATGACCGCTAAAGGAAAGCGTTGACCTTGAAATTAAACTATCTTAGAGCTTTTCCCTTTATTTCCTCATGTCAGTTTTCATTAACAGCTACTTTAATGAAGGAATATGTAGGAGATAGTCCTCTAAACTAAAATACATATAAATCGATACTGAGCCCATATACTGGATCTCTTCAGTCCGTAATGCTCGTAGCTGGACAAAGACTCAAACAAATTGACCATTTCAAATACTATGGTAATGACCAATGTGTATTCACTATTTATTGGCTTATCCATTTATTTGTCTTTCCCATTTTTGCTTCACCTGAAACATTTTCATAGTCAGTACACATTTATAGCCGATTTAGTCGTATATGAGCCATGGCTGAGGCATGGGGCTTCTTTTTTTTACAACGGTTCTTGGTCACTTCGAAAGTTTACATATGCTGATATCCGCCGCTCGAGCTCTCCATACTACCGAACGAACTGAAGGTCGTGCTCTGCCGAAGAGCTGCAATGCGGTTTCTGCAGCCCATTCACTACAGCGAATATAAGCAATGCCGAATTACTAATGTAATTTCTTTTTTATCATTTATTTTATTGATTTTAGCCAGTGGCACAAAGATAGAAATTTGATCTCTCGCACCCTCTTACGGAGGATCGAACCTCTTTGCCGAACAGGTGGATTTTTGCCATGCCTTACTTGCTGAGGTAGCATTTCCGGCATTCAGACGCTACTTTGGAGGTACTGATCATAAGCCAAAAAATGGGATGATCGAGGGGTTGCAGTTGTCGCATGGGTTCTCCAGCTCTGACGCCATAGCTCTTAAATTCTTTGATCGACTGCAACCGTGCACTTAGCCTGAGACCAGAGGGCTTCTGTTATCAGCACGAACCATTGCATGTGGTTTTCCCACTCAGGGTAAGCGGTCAAGTTTATGTTGCCTCCACCTCTCTGCGTGTGTTGCGGTAAGATACCAGGATGCCCTCTTGAAGGGTCGTCCATAATTAAGGTAAACAGTAGTTTGAAAATTTAATGAGAGTCTCAGTGTATCGTAGGCAGTTTACGATCAATCATAATTGATAAATTTTTAATGTAATGCTGTAAGAAACATAGAGACCGTGAGTTCCGAGAAAAAAGGGGAATTGCACCATGGGGAAGTCTGTTACAAACGAAGCTCACCCCCTAAAAGGTTAAATAATGTATTTCTTAGGGTGCACTCAGTTCATTACGGATTTAAGATTGATGTTTAATAAGCGCATTGTCATTGCGACCCAGTTAGGCTACCGCAACCACATATTATATGATTACCGTATATGCGCTTATGGTATTGCGCACCTATCAACATGCGCTGTAAACGTTCTGTAATTCCGTATACGGAGCTAAAAGCAAGTATAATTTACTTACTCCAAGCTACGGAGTTCACTTTCTGTATATTAGTACAATTTCTTTTTTTTTCACTTTGCTTGAAATGGATGGTCTTCAGAGCGTTACCCGTTACGCCTCAGTCCGAGTCGTAATCGTCGTGGTCCCTTCTCGGGTTGTGATACCGATTCTACTTGTGAGCTGAGGAATGAGGGGGTCACCGGTGCGGTACACGTAACCCCGAAATTATGATTATGTTATGTTCCTTATTTACTTACTAGAGTACCCAGCCGCCGTACAGACGGTATCTTATGATGGAGCCACAGTATAGATTTGCCTGAACAACTCGATGAGAGGATGCGCAGCTCGCATGTTCTTCATGCTACCGTATCTATACCGAGTTTAAATATATATTAAGACGAAGAGTGAGCTACCATCCTCGCTTCTAGTTGTTCGTACGAATACATGTGTAGTTTCGACACAATGAGCGCCTGCCTTAGTGAAGTGAATTATAATTTAATAAAGTGAAATAGAATTAAATAAATAAATAAAATGAAATATATATCAAGAAGCGACAGATATTTATTGACTTGAGAAACTTATCATAGTTCCCGAGATTGGAATATTAATATACTGAAGTAGTGAAAAGCTTAATTTTAATACTGGCGCTTAAGTGAACAGTATCATCTGCAGTGAAGTTATTTTACAATCAAAGAAAGAAAGCTGTAGAAAATGGATGAAAAAACATATGAAAGATTAACAAAAGTAGGTAATAGTGCATTTGTGCGGCAAAAGATGCGTACATGCGATGAAGCATCGTGAGCAACACATGATTTGTAGAAAGGAAGCTGGTCACTTCTCAAGCTTGCGAGAAAGACGTCAAGAAGTACCTTTTGGTTTTACTTTTAAATAAAACAGATTTCATAAAATACTGTTTCTTCTGTGGCATAATCCAGAAATTTGTATTTTGTTGTTATCATATTAGGCCCGAGTTCCTTCGTATCCTAAGCCCTCGGCGTTCAGCAGTTGAATTTCCTCTCATCTTTACCTTAATAACGAGATAGCACGATCAACCAACCGACCCTTGGAGAATCTACCATCCGACCAACCAACCAATCAATCAGCCGACCTAAAAGCCACGCAAGCAATCAACAACTATGTTTTTTTTTACATAGTGGATTCATTGCCGCAAAAAAAATGATCACGAAGAAATTGCGTCAACAGCCTAATAAGCTGTTTGTTTATGACTTTTGTCGTAATTCTCCTGTAAAGTGACAACCGGAGCGTGCGTTCTTCCAAATGTGCGCCCGGCATCCGAGCAAAAGTGATGCCAAATTTCACAAAGCCCGAGAACTGGCAGCGTGACTGAAGTGTCCTCGTCGCAAGTGAAAAAGCGCAGCAATCTGCACCGACGCATTCTCACCCATTAGAATTTACTTCGCAAGTGGCCACTTCAAGTTCAGCTGCAAAACATCAAATGCACCTGCCGATCTCAAATAGACAGACAGACAGACAGACAAACAAACACGAGAAAAACATAACCTCCTTTGCGGAGATAATAAAAGTAAGAAAGAAGAGTATTTTAAAAGAGGGAGCTCCAGATAGACAGTTGTATCGTGTTAAATCAAGCTTCTTTGTATCACGTTTCATCTGCCTTCATTGCTTCAAGCATCAGTTAAACTACCTGCTTCTGCACCTAGAGAGTGAAAGCTGCTTTTCACCATCCGGCTAATGGATTCAACCCGCTGCTCATTTGATTTACATCTACGTTACTTAAAACTGGGGTCGAATTTCTATTTTATCCTAAATCCTCTTAGGAGGGGGAACACAAGAGATGCTTGCAAATATGTGAATTTACTTCGTCTTTATGTATTGGTATAATATAATCATTCTTTTTCTGGACCGCTCCTTATCACAAGACAAATTTTCGCCTCCTTCCGGTAAAGATAAAACAGTGAATTCGAGAACAGGCTGCGCAAGTACCTGTACGCAATACTTGTCTTTTGGAACAATTACAAGCAGAACTGTCGTACATCTGGCCCTCACAGCCCGTGACCCATCTCAGTAGACTGACCGCGGCATATAAGATAATATATTAAAGTACTTGTTTGCACCTCACGTATTGTTCCAGGGGAATCGAGGAGGGTAATTGCCCCAATAGCATCTTCCATCTCTTTGCTGGCCAGCGGTCAAACCGCTACTAACCGCTCATGATTTGGCTGCCATTGGGATTTTGAGAAAAGTCCTGATGCGTGAATAAAGAGGCTTTGACAGCCCTGGGTGCCGAAGGACCGACACAGACAACCTGGAAATTCAACATCCCATTGGAAGCTCTGCGGGCTGCAGTAATTTCCAAATTGGGGCACTTACCGTGGACTGTAGCACTTTCCTCGCTACAGTCTGGAGTTAAGAAATAGGGCAGGAAGTCTGCGGCATTGTGCCTTGAAATAATATTTCTGGTCCGTATGTGTTTAGCTCTGTTGATGTATCTATTTACTAATTTTTTATTTTATTTACTTTTTTAAAGCTACAGGGTTGCTGTGCTATTCGACTTAGCCACCAGCCAATATTTTGTTATTTCACCTTCAGTTAAAACTCCCAACGTTTGCACTCTTCGCTCGGTTTCCTAACTTTGAATGATTATTGCTGCGTAGACCGGAATACTGCCCTCGAGCACCATGAATGTTCGTGTACCACCAGTTCACTCGCTGGGTTCTGCTTTCTGGCAGCTATGCACTCGAAGTCGGAGCTTTCAGCCGCACGGCAGTTAATTTGCATCGCGCTATCGTAATCGAAAACCACAATTCCTTCATTGACCACCAACAATTTTCATCGGAGCTTTATTCTAAAAATAATTATTATCCTGTTAGTAATTCAACTAAATCTGCGGTAACCACTACCAGGATTTCCTTTACCATCTTACCATCGCTGTCAGTACTCAAAGACCACAGTGGAACAAAGAACTGGTCAGCCAAATTGGTCTTTCTGTTCCCAGTTTCCGTGATACAAACCTGTGGCTCCAGAATCATGCTATACTGGGATCTCTATTTGCCATCTCGGTAATAAAGATGGACTGGTAAACTTGTGCTTGAGAACCATTCTTTTTAACGTCTTTATTAGACATTTTCATATCAATTCAGTGAAGTAAACTTTTTGTGGAAAGCCATATCTCACTGACATCCGTATTAGGAATTTTCATTAGCATTATATGCTGTAAGACTTTTGATCGATAGTCATTGCTTTCGTCGTCTTTATTTGTATCTCTATAAGAACTATATGTTTTAATTTTAATGCTCGAAAGTCACGAGCTATTCAATAACTCACTATTAAGTCACCTTCATTGGTGTTACTTGACTCTTTATTCATGAACTAACTCATGAATCATGTAGCGCTTTAAAGAAGCAAATTATGTCTAGCTTTTCTCATCAACCGTATCAGACATTACCACAAAGATTGTCAACATCAACACAACTATATATATAATAAATTCTGTGTTAACCATTTCCAGCGCTACAACGATCCTATATTAATATGGTTTTTGTCTTGTTACTCTATCGAGGATTACATTAAACTGCGTCTTCATCTCAGAACACGGAGTAGCCGTAAATGAGTGATGCGTAGAACTTTAATGCACAACCGTAGAAATAGCGCCACTACTATTAGAATTGATTTTTCATTCGAACATTGTAAAGTTAAAGTGGATTCATTGAAACACCATGGGTTCTGTGAGTCAATCTTAAGGGCTCGGCCCAGGCCAATACTCCCTCAGTTACATATGTTTACTGTGCATGCCAATAAAATATCTACCCATGATTTCAGGTTTATAAATCACATATTCTTTTTCTATTGGCGAAAGGTTCGGTGAGGTGCGTGTGATACTTCTGACGTTCACCACCTGCGATTAATTTTAGCTCTGTTTTTATAGAGGCCACACCTGGTGCCTGGGGCCCAGACGCCAGTTTGCCACGTGTGTTTCTTAATTGAACGAGCTGGCTATTTGTTGGCTGAAGAGAGATTTCCAATCGTTGTTGGGTGCATCTATTCTAATGAAAGACTGATACCAGTACATTCACCTACGATGCGAGCTTGCTAATGATTTCGTAACTTCAAAATTTTTGGAGGGTTATTTAAACTCACACTCGGAAGCTTGGAGAATGTGGTGAAGTGACAAAGGCTCGGCATCGCACACACGGAGGCCCGGGTTCGATTCTCGGGACGGCACGCTGCGGATTTACACTGCGTGGAGCACTCCAGCACCGAGAAGGTCAGGTGAACCACGGCGAGGGATCCCAAATTGGCTCTCATCAAGGACTCTTTCTCCTGCTTTTCACCCTACTACGTAGTTTTTCAAATTCTAGAATTAAGGCAAAAGGAAAACCTCGAGAGGTGTATCCATTGTACCCTGTATACGAGATAATAAATGATGTTTGTTTGTTTGTTTGTTTGTTTGTTTGTTTGTTTGCAGCACTGTAGATCAGACGCGTTAATGACCTAGTCTTTCATTTACCATTATTTTGTACCACATTATGCTACCTCCAATACAGCAGAATACGCTGAGCCTGTAACAAAAAAAAAAGGAACTAGAGCCCTTGCACAAACCCATTACCCACAGCATAGCAGGACAGCAGTTGGCAATACCTTGATGGGAACTGAACCGTTAGCTCCGAACAGACATTTCCACAGGGGAGCGAAGTACGGACACACGACACTGGCGCCCACACAGCACCACTTTCGCTCTGCCATAGCGAGTTTTCAACTAAATTTTAACCTCCAAGGAGCTGATTCAAGATTTTGGCTTCTCGAGTGGCCCGCAATTCTGCTTGGGACTGTGAGAACGCCAAAAACTGCTCGGCTCCACTGCCCGGCGGTCATGTCTCCTCCGCCTATATTTACTACAAAGGCACAAAATCATATTTCGCTCCTGCCCCAACACTGTTTTGGGACCGTGCCTCCTGGAAGCACACCTCTGCATATCCTATGAGATCCAGTACCTCTCTAGCTCCAGGCACGCGGCCCCGCACCTAACGAGGTCGCCAAGAAGAATAAGAAGTGTCGAGAATAATGTGCTCGGTGGGAAGCGTTCGCGCACGCATAATAGAGTTGTTATTTTCTGAGTGGTGTCCGTGATCGTAGTAGATTAGGGTCTCTTGCGACACCACTGCTGGGCCCGACCGCCTCACCCTGTCGTACTGAGTGATGGTTGTGCCGGTGGGATCTTGCTGAGGAATGGTTGTGAAGGGGAGATCTGCTGGGTGATGGTTGTGACGGGGAGATCTTGCTGGGTGATGGTTGTGACGGGGAGATCTTGCTGAGTGATGGTTGTGACGGGGAGATCTTGCTGGGTGATGGTTGTGACGGGGAGATCTTGATGGGTGATGGTTGTGAAGGGGAGATCTTACTGGGTGATGGTTGTGAAGGGGAGATCTTACTGGGTGATGGTTGTGAAGGGGAGATCTTACTGGGTGATGGTTGTGAAGGGGAGATCTTACTGGGTGATGGTTGTGACGGTGAGATCTTGCTGAGTGATGGTTGTGACGGGGAGATCTTGCTGAGTGATGGTTGTGACGGTGGGATCTTGCTGAGTGATGGTTGTGACGATGGGATCTTGCTGAGTGATGGTTGTGACGATGGGATCTTGCTGAGGGATGGTTGTGAAGGGGAGATCTTGCTGAGTGATGGTTGTGACGATGGGATCTTGCTGAGGGATTGTTGTGAAGGGGAGATCTTGCTGAGTGATGGTTAATTGTGAGGGTGGGATCTTGCTGAGTGTTGGTTGTGAGGGTGGGATCTTGCTGAGGGATGGTTGTGAGGGTGGGATCTTGCTGAGTGATGGTTGTGAGGATGGGATCTTGCTGAGTGATGGTTGTGAGGGTGGGATCTTGCTGAGTGATGGTTGTGAAGGTGGGATCTTGCTGAGCGATGGTTGTGTAGGGGAGATCTTGGCTGAGTGATGGTTGTGAGGGTAGGATCTTGCTAAAGAATGGCCATGAGGCTGTGACCTTGCGAATGGATGGCCTTGAGGCTAAGTTCTTGCTAAGGGATGGCAGTGAGGCTGGGTTCTTGCTAA
>LQNS02277997.1:8121609-8137382 GCA_001587735.2 Parhyale hawaiensis | reverse complement strand
AGCACAGATACCGGATTTCGCATGTAAGGCCAAATGCGAGTTGAACATTGAATTCAGGCGTAACACACGAAGGAAGGAAGGAAGGAACGAAGGAACGAAGGAACGAAGGAACAACGCTATTAATATTATAGATAATTGTAGACAATGATTTCTTCAAGCTTACTGTCTTTCTCTGAGAGAACAGATTTCGCTTCAAAGGCCAAAATTTCAGCTCTTCAACGAAGCAGATATTTGAGTATGGAAGACAGTATCATGGATACGGTGCACTCACATTGTACATAAGCTGACTGGCGTTGCGTACAAGTTATTACAGAGTTTCACTCAAGATTTTACTTTGGAAGACGCATGTTTACCTAAGAAAAGGGATTGGAAACATAAAAGTCGAACAAGGCTACTACAGTCTCAAGAACGAAGACGTGCTACCAATGGAGAGAGATGAAGCGCCTCTGCTACACAGTGACAAGAAAGACTTGAAGCAGAAAGATTACAGAATGGAATGAGAGCTGCTAATAATCGTGAGCGGGAAAATGTGGAACCGGCCCGCTAGAGAAGAGGGCAAACATATCGATCATTGCGTGATTTTTTTTTTCACCTGTTTAAGATTCGGTGCATCACCGTCATGGACATTAGCGCCCCTACTCCGCCATTCCACACAAAACTTCAAAGTCTCTGCAGCAGCTCCGACGATTTTTATTTTTTTTCACGCACGGGTCTACTAGTAATAATAATAAAAGTACTGTCAAGTCGTATCATCGGGCAATAGCGACCTACCCACAGCTTTTGCAGCGGAGGGGTTTTCCGGCTCCTGTACTGGAGGTGGTGCTATTTAGAGCTCTTTCTTATTCTCCATATTATTTTATGTTCTTCGTAACTGTACTTGGCACATTCTTGTGCTGGTTTATGTGCATTTCTTCTTCTTTAGATCTTAGTCTTTCGTTGGTTCCCAGTGGAAATCCTACGCAACTCCTCTGTTCTCTTGTGAATTGAAATTTCGGCTATGTCTTGTTCCTTAGTTGTAGAATGATTGGCTTATGAACCTACTGTATGTAAGCAGTAAGTACTGCATCGTATCTTCTCGGATGTCCCTTCTTTTCAGGGGTAGCCTGCACGGAACTATTCCGTGTTAATGATGACTAGCGGGACCCGTGGAAGTTCCACCGTTGAATAAAGTATACTTTCCAAAATGAACGAGACCACGTTACGCTATTGCAATTTAACCGAGTTGCAGTCATTTTTGATGGCTAGCTAATTCTAGTTTTTTTTTCCTTATTCACTCCTAAGTCAACGCATCTGAATCCCTACAAAAAATTATGAACATTGCTCAACTCCTTCTACCTGTTTGTGGGTGGACAGACAAATATGCAAATATATATACATATGCGAAGGTATATGTATGTACTTAAGTCTTCAACGAAAACATTATCAGGGCTCTTCGCTTCGCTCGAGTGAAAATGATACTCTTTGCCATAAGGCGAAACTGGGCTATGAATCCAAAAGATGTAAGAGAACTGTAGCAGAAATTGAAAGGTGAACAGACAAATACATCAGTAATGTTGTCAAAATTCAATGAAACCTTGTGTGCAAAGATACTCAATATATATTGTGCTTGGTGTTAGAGTAATTTCTTCAAAATTAAAATTTCTTCCTTAATTTTGGAAAAGTAGAATAAAGGAAATTTAAACTTAGTTTTTATTATTATTTGTAACCTGCTAACTAGAAGCAATGAATAGAAGTTGCAGTACTTATGTGTCTACGAACGGTCAAAATATTTGAGAAATTCCTCCATTGTTTTACACTCGATGACTGATTTCTGTTTTTATTGAATAATTATTCAGCACTGTATATCTCTTCCTGGCCCAACTTACCGCCGGTCCTCAGTGACAGACGTGCACGTGTTTCCCAGGTGCAAGTCATGTCCCATTTTCCCTGGCAAATGCTACATAGGTATAGGTGTCCTCCCTATGCGATTCACTGCCGAGCTCCAGTTGAGCCTGCGACCGGCACGCTTCTTCCAAGCACAAGTCACCGCCCATCTTCAGTGGCAATTGCGACCGGCACGCTTCTTCCAAGCGCAAGTCACTGCCCATCTTCAGTGGCAATTGCGACCGGCACGCTTCTTCCAAGCGCAAGTCACCGCCTGTCTTCAGTGGCAATTGCGACCGGCACGGTTCTTCCAAGCGCAAGTCACAGCCCATCTTCAGTGGCAATTGCGACCGGCACGCTTCTTCCAAGCGCAAGTCACCGCCCATCTTCAGTGGCAATTGCGACCGGCACGCTTCTTCCAAGCGCAAGTCACCGCCCATCTTCAGTGGCAATTGCGACCGGCACGCTTCTTCCAAGCGCAAGTCACCGCCCATCTTCAGTGGCAATTGCGACCGGCACGGTTCTTCCAAGCGCAAGTCACCGCCCATCTTCAGTGGCAATTGCGACCGGCACGCTTCTTCCAAGCGCAAGTCACCGCCTATCTTCAGTGGCAATTGGGACCCGTGCGCTTCTTCCAAGCGCAAGTCACCACCTATCTTCAGTGGCAATTGCGACCGGCACGCTTCTTCCAAGCGCAAGTCACCACCTATCTTCAGTGGCAGTTGCGACCGGCACGCTTCTTCCAAGCGCAAGTCACCACCTATCTTCAGTGGCAATTGCGACCGGCACGCTTCTTCCAAGCGCAAGTCACCACCTATCTTCAGTGGCAATTGCGACCGGCACGCTTCTTCCAAGCGCAAGTCACCGCCTATCTTCAGTGGCAATTGCGACCGGCACGCTTCTTCCAAGCGCAAGTCACCGCCCATCTTCAGTGGCAATTGCGACCGGCACGCTTCTTCCAAGCGCAAGTCACCGCCTATCTTCAGTGGCAATTGCGACCGGCACGCTTCTTCAAAGCGCAAGTCACCACCTATCTTCAGTGGCAATTGCAGCCGGCATTCGTCCTCCAAACGCAAGTCACCGCCTATCTTCAGTGGCAATTGCCACCCGTGCGCTTCTTCCAAGCGCAAGTCACCGCCTATCTTCAGTGGCAATTGCGGCCGGCACGCTTCTTCCAAGCGCAAGTCACCACCATTCTTCAGTGGCAATTGCAGCCGGCACGCTTCTTCCAAGCGCAAGTCACCACCTATCTTCAGTGGGAATTGCGGCCGGCACGCTTCTTCCAAGCGCAAGTCACCACCTATCTTCAGTCGCAATTGCAACCGGCACGCGTCCTGCAAACGCAATTCACCGCCCGCCTATCTTCAGTCGCAATTGCAACCGGCACGCGTCCTCCAAACGCAATTCACCTCCTATCTTCAGTGGCAATTGCAACCGGCACGCGTCCTGCAAACGCAATTCACCGCCCGCCTATCTTCAGTCGCAATTGCAACCGGCACGCGTCCTCCAAACGAAGTCACCGCCTATCTTCAGTCGCAATTGCAACCAGCACGCATCCTCCAAACGCAAGTCACCTCCTATCTTCAGTCGCAATTGCAACCGGCACGCGTCCTCCAAACGCAAGTCACCTCCTATCTTCAGTCGCAATTGCAACCGGCACGCATTCTCCAAACGCAAGTCACCGCCTATCTTCAGTCGCAATTGCAACCGGCACGCATTCTCCAAACGCAAGTCACCGCCTATCTTCAGTCGCAATTGCAACCGGCACGCGTCCTCCAAACGCAAGTCACCTCTTATCTTCAGTCGCAATTGCAACCTAACTTGTTCCCGAGTTGCCAGCTATCATTCACCCTCTTTAGGAACCCCGGTGAGACAACGCATTTCAACTTGTCCCTAACTTTGGTCCCGTGTCAAAGTTGCCGTAGTCGCTCTGTTCCCCTGTAAAAACCGTCAAGGCCTCCATGCGATAGACAACTGCATGTGCAAACTTTGATAGACGCTCGCGGTGAATTCATGTTTATTGAGTTACTTCGCAAACCGTGTCACCGTTTGTCTCCGGAGAACGGCACCCCTTGCATTATTCATGAGACCCTCAGGTTGTATCTGCTCTGCACATGCCTCCTCCCAATCCCTGTTGTCTATTGCCCTCAGACTCAGCATGCTAATATTCTCAGAAACCGCCATGCGTCATTCTTTTACTATTCTTGCATCGTCCGCAGTGTCATAATTTTTTTCTGTTCTGTTTGTCCTCTGGCTCATTCTCAGAAAGTCTGATATACAGTGCCATTGAATATCTTGATGCCATACTTTCCCGGTATATTTTGTTTATATAACTGGCCTTTTGCCCTCAGTCTTTTTGCTAATTCCTAGAAGCCGCAGTGCGTCGTTACGCTCCTTAATGCTACATTTTTCTGTCTATTAGACACCGGCCATAATTTTGTTTTTTCTATGCACTATTGCCTTTGTATGCTAATTTCTAGTAGCTACCTAGCTATTATTTTCCAGTGAATATTTCCTTACGTCGTCTGCTAGGTCATTAGAGTAATTTCTTCTTACTTCGCTTGTATGCTTGCTATTCTCGGAAACCGTGAACTGTTATTTTTCTTTCGTGCTGTCATATTTTGTGGTATGTATGTCTGAGATAGGGATGTGTTGTTTTTCTACTACTTGATGTCATTTGTTTAATCCGTGCGAAGTAGACAGCATTTGTATTTTTCATTCTTTTACATATAGCTACTCTATCTACAGCGTACATTTTTCATTCAATTAATTATTCTATCCTCCACGTTACATTTTTCATTCTATTAGTTACTCTATCTTCCGCGTTGCATTTCTCATTCTACATATTAGTTACTCTATCTTCCGCGTTGCATTTCTCATTCTACATATTAGTTACTCTATCTTCCGCGTTGCATTTCTCATTCTACATGTTAGTTACTCTATCTTCAGCGTTACATTTTTCAATTTATTAAAGACTCTGTCTTTCGCACAAAATTTTAAGAAACCGTGATGTTGTACCTTTTTTTTCTACCGTTTCATTCCGGACGTTACTCTAATATTATGTCCCTGTGTATGTCTAAATCCCGACTTATGTGTTTTTTGCTGCGTGTCATTTGCTGCGTCTAGAGTTTACTGGTAATGATTTTTGCTTCCTTGTTGTCAGGTCATTTCCATTTTTACGTTATTATATTTTTTTTCCGTTGCCTCATTTCACAAGGAAGTGTTTCGTCACCAATCCCCCCCCCCAGTAGTTTTGAGTACGGCATTTTATACTTCTGACTCCTACTGCCACACTGGCAGTAATATAATTATCAAAAGCAATTGATGTAGCTGTTTTTTCTCACTTATGGAGCACATCCTCTTACGTTCAGTGGCATGCCGTTGATATTAAGCAGCATTTTGCAGACAGGCATCAACCACGATGCATATTTCCACGTTACTACCTCGCTTTCCGTCCTGTATCGTCTT
Organism: Parhyale hawaiensis; assembly: GCA_001587735.2. Lineage (NCBI taxonomy): Eukaryota > Metazoa > Arthropoda > Malacostraca > Amphipoda > Hyalidae > Parhyale > Parhyale hawaiensis. The sequence goes on along the minus strand of LQNS02277997.1, from coordinate 8,132,051 downwards.
TACGTCACTCACAACAGAAGATTTTCTTTCCTGCTTCAGGCCTTCCATCTCTCTATACAATTTCCCAGAAAACATATTGCATAAATGTGCTGCGTGGTACGGACTTGCTGCCTGACACCAACAGGCTTGCCGCCATCAATTTTCTTTTCTTATACGAGTATCGTCTGGCAGCATTGACAAGCTTTATTTTTCTTTCAGAAGTCAAAGTTTTGTGTTTAAAATCCTCAACGAATGGATGCAGTATTGACCTGATTATTAACATATTATTAACTTAGTTTTCTTGCTGTAGATAATATTAGTCGTTTCTATGTTGTATCCCCGTCAGTGACGGCAAGTTTTGTGTTTGTTAAATCAGTTTATTCTTTACAAAACAAGAGAATGATTGCTTCCTCCTTCTCAACTGATTAATTATTTTGCATCGTAATGCCGGATGCAATGTAAACTAGAGCATTCTGAGAGCGCATACCTCCGCCAAACAAGGTAACGGTTACTAAAAATTAAAATTGGTTCTGAGACTATTATTTTCTTTGTATCTACACCAAAATCTCATCATTTGTGCCCTTCAATAACGTTACCAGCTTCAGTAATTTTTTTTTTTTTTTTGAGATCCGTTTATAACTTTTTCAGTTATGCTGCTAACTAGCAGTATGACAAACATGAGTCAAACATACAAACGAACAAACAGATCTGCGCCAAAATTTGATCATTTATGCCTTCTAAAATTATTAAAAACTCCGATAAATTTCATACAGATCCGTTCATTGTTTTTTTTTTAATTATTATGCTAACAATCATAAAATTAAAAACAGTGACAAACCAACGCACAAACAAACGGATCGTTACAAAAATGTAGTCATTTACTCTTCATAACAGAACTAACAACTCGTGTGATTTTCATAATAATCCGTCAATAACATTTTGAGTTCTAGCATTGAGCAAAATGAGGCAGACAAACGGCTTGACGGATCTTGACCAAAAGTTAATCATCTGTTCCTTTTAACATACCTAACAATCCCTTTAAACTTCGTCAAAATCGATCCTGAACTTTTCGAGTTATCTTGATGACTGACAGCCAAATCCGACGAAAACATAACCTCATTGGCGGAGGTAAATATGTTCATACTGATACTAGTCAGCGTTTATTGGGTTATTTCCAGGCTCTCTCTGAAGAATCTTGAAGTTCTACGTTTTTTTACATTATTTCATTATTAACTTAAAACCAAAGGAACTTTTTTTAAAGAGAGGTCAGTTTAGTTATCACTTTGCAGTTTCACATAAGCAATAGCGTAGGCTATTAGCATATCACGAGCAACTGCAATTTCATTACCGGTTCTGATTTTAATATCCATGCCATAATACTACTAAAATTACTGTGAACGCGCTAATATGTAATGACAAGTTCATATACTAGGAGCTAGGCACGGCCCTGTGCTAGCTATTTCTTTTTCCTAGTTCTCCGCCCTGCCAGAAGGGCCGGAAACCTCTCTGTTGTTCTCAGGCCATCAGATTTCAGTCATGCCCTGATATCTATTTAATTATTATATTCCTGAAAAAAAAAACTTTATAGGGAATAACGAAATTGCGTCCCTCTAACTGAAACGCAAAGTCATATATATCTATTTTTTTTAAACTGCATGCTTCGTACTTTGTAAATGCTGTCGTCCCCCCAGCTGTGAAGACTGCTTCCCTTCAAAGACCGCATAGTATCATAATTTTCTAAAGAAAGAAAAAAGTAGGTGGTACTTTTATAATAATTGATGGAACCGCGGTGCCGCTAGAAGTTTACCGTGTCGCAAATGGGACAATACCGCGAGCTGAAACTACTTCAAAACAAAAAAAAAAACAGGATCTGCGGAGCAAAGGTTGCAATTGAATTTTGCTTAAAATTTGACACTGTATGAGGCCGAACGTTGTCTGCGTATGATATGGTTGTATGTATACGATTGTGTAGTATCTTCGGATGGAAAAAGATTGTATGAGGTCTCAGGAAGGAAAAAGATACTCTGTAAGCTGTTATTGTGAATCTGCGTGTCCGATAAAATATTATTTGGGGATTCCTTAATTTTATGTGATACAAAACCTATCAGTAATTTCATTCCACCTGTGTGAGGAATTTTACTTGATGAATAATATTTTTATCTGCTGCTAATGTGCGTAGTTTCAGTCTACGTATGACTGACCCAATCTTTATGGGTAGATAAAATACCAATTGAGAAATCATCTAAAGTTTTTTTAATAAAACCTGTTTTAACGCCCTACTGTTGTCGGTTTTCTTATTGGTATTCAATACAAAATACAGTTACTTTTGGTAGCTACACCGTATATAGTGAAGACTTCTCCCATTATCGTATATGTGCTAATATTATAAAGTCTTACTTCACCATTGCTTACCTGGTAATTATGCATTGTAATTAATAAAACATACATATATATTTACATACAGTATCCTATTATGAAGAAGGTTCAGTCCGTTATGGTTATCTTGCTGCTATAAATATGCTAATATTAGGATAACTCGATACCTCGATAAGTCTACAACATACGAAAGCGCTATCCGCTTCCTTCATCACAGTCTGCATGCTAATATAGAGACTGCTCACTTCTGCTCACTTTCATGTTATATTGAGACTCCTTACTTTACTGCTGCTCGCTTTTGTTCAACAGAATTGCAGCGTACGATTCAATTATGGAGACCATTTAAATGCATTCCGCAACTTATCTTAATCTTTCGAACAGCTCGAGTAAAAATTAATCCGCTTAAAAATTCATTGGAAAACACCGCTAAATGAATGTATGTGTTCCCGCAGCAGCTTTTATCGTTTTACTCCTGTGGGAAGGGATTTTTTATAATGAAAGATTGCTCAATGAATAGGTTTGTGCTGGCGCTGGTAATCGCAATGATGTATCGAGTGATAGTTTGCATTTTGAATTAAAAGACGTCAGAGAGGAAGTCCTGAAATATACATGGCTTTGTTGTTCTTGATAAAGAAGGTTGTACTGGTAGGTACTGCTTCTGTTCCATGGACCACAGGGTAATAGATTATGGCCATGATATGCAAAATAACATGACTGTTCAACAACATGGATAACTGGGTAGAACTGTTGCCTTTATCGATGAAATAAATTGGAACACTTGAGCAGTAGTAAGGAAATAATTCGCCAAACATTGCAGCAAGTGTTCTATGACATGTATAACTAGAGAGTATAGCTGCTATTTTTAAAGCTACAATAGGACTTATACTTCGATACGGATAACGGTGCGATGATTCTTTTACGTCTTTCGATATTAGTATAACTAATTGGTAGAGCTGTAACCTTTTCTGGGGAAGTAGGATTTTATTTAGGACTCAATAGCCAAAGTACGGCCATCGTATTCAGATAACTATTTCTATTTGTGTTATGTTTGTAGTATGCATGATGGCATAATTATATATTTTATTTGATTCAAGACAAAAAAAGCATTGCTATGCTCGCTCTCTGCCAAACACAATTAAAATGAATGTAGAAATTGTAACGTTAACTGAAATATTAATTATGCTAGTACAGTGAATTTGTAATAATTCATTACTGTGTACAGGACGTTTCTTTGTCCTGGATACCTCCTAATAATGGTAGTACACTACCACGCCATAAGTTCTCGCTTGTTTCCCTTCGCTAAGCTACATGGCGATCAATTTTCTACCAACAGTTTGAATGTTTCCTGTTTCCCATCACTAAATTTTGTAAAAATCTTTTATTTTTCACTTTCCATTTGATTTACTTTCCCATTATTCCCTCTCCACGTGGTAGTCAACCCTTATGTGCTAAACTGGTAATTTTTAACCCGTTGTACAAGTTCGTATTCTAAAAGCAACTTCACCGCTCTCACATACAAACTTAAGCTGTATATTTCCATATTATTTTTCTATTTCATATCCGTAATCTACGTTACCGCCAACTTCTTGTGTGAAATTGCGAGTGTTTTACGCCTGTTATTGCTTCTGTGTTTTGAAAATCATGCACGGTGAAACTAACGTTCATGCACCAAATTGTAGGTTTCCAACTGGTTTTATACCATAATCTGTACCCAAGTCTACGTTAGAGCTAACGTTCATGTACCGAATTGTATGTCTCCAAGTTGGTTTACTATTTTCTCTTCTCAAAGCAACGTGACAGCCAATGTTCATGCACCAAATTATAATATCTGCAACTTGTCTTGGTATTTCGGTTCCCAAATCCATGATGCAACACCCAAATTTCGTGTAGCATTCGCGCATTTCGCCTAAAATTAGCGGCACTGCAATTTACTCCGTCACTCAATGTCTGCAGCTGATTAAGGCTTCTTATTACGGATCTGTTCAGCATGCAGACGGAAGGCTGGCCCTAATCAGCTCATTAGCAGAGTTAACTCGATCACTTCTCGTATTGACGAATAGTTTAAATTCCCCGGCCGTAGACTTCGCAATACGAATTTCAGATTAGGCAAACGCATTACGGAAGATGCTAACTTGAGCTTGCGGATATCGTGAGGTGGTATAGTTTTTGAAAGTTGGGCTGAAAGTTTTAGAATTTATGCAATGAAAATCCTATAGAGTCGTTCAGGAGCTTGTTCACTCGAATGTCTGTGTCTTCCTACCTTGACAGCAAGTTTAAGAAAACTGAAAGCGAGATTATTTTATCTAAAAGCAATTAATGTTCCTCATCCTTAGATTGCGTACACTACAGATTTCAGCTTCAGTAATATTTTACGAAAGATACCACCTTGGACTTACTTGTTTTGTTAAAAACCACTATAGTGGCTTTTGAATCATATGCTGAAAAAATAAAAGGCTAAAAAAGATTAGTAAACATCATGAAACTGCCTTTTGCTTGAACAGAGCAAGTCCTGCTACCTCGAAAACGATAGTCAAGAATCCGCACATGAGACTTTTATGGTCGTCGCTGTAACTAGAACAGGTTAATATATAGGTTACAATAGGTTAATATATTAATTAAAACGAGACCATTAGTAAGAATCATAGTTTTTTCGTCCCCCTTGAACTTTTCAACCCATATGTTTTGCCTGCGTGTAACCTTAAGAGAACCAACTGAACTGCTGTTTTCTCATAGGAATACATTGTTTGAAACGCTGATTATATATATATATATATATATATATATATATATATATATATATATATTGAGTCGATAGTAATTAGTGCGCCAATTGGCATTAGAAGATTTGTAACTATGAAAAGTCCTCTTAATTAAATTGATCCTCATTTTATTTCGATCTCTGGTGCACCGCAACGCACTACTTTTGTTATTCTCGGAAAACTTGCTGATTTTTTATTTCAAATGTTCAAAGTTTATTAGACTATTTTTTTTTTTGTTACATCCCACTGTCGCAAAACCAATGCGAGCATGTCTAGGTGAAAGCATGGGTGTGTATCTCACTCCGCGAGACAAGAGTTGGGGTGGTAGGCAAAACCTGTTCGAAATGGAGGCTACGTGCATCTCAGAGTGTCATCGTCGGACATTTTCCTACCCCTCGGTCAGTGGGTTTCCGTGAGAGCTCTAGTTACTTATACTTTGTTTAAATATTTAATTTGGAGTTGACAGATATCTGGACCACTTTATCCTGTCACTACAAAAAATTCTAACCTTCAAAATTGTATAACTCTGTTCATACAAAAATACCTTTTTGTCTTGACACATCCGTGTATCGATCCCGGAGACTTGAGCATGGCATGACTTGACCACAAGGCTAACAGAGCCTTAAAATCAAGCTTGCAGCACATGAAATACTGCAGTGTTGAGATATCTTGAGTACAGTAATGATTCTTCTTGAAGATGTGATCTTCAATAAAAAGCGATAAGTGCCATTAGTTAAATCGTCGCTGCAGTACTTCGTGTACAACATGTCTGCCTCTTATTCTCTCTAAACGTTGGCCGTGCTATGGCGCAATGACTACTTAATGATAATAATATAATATTATTAAGCAGTCCATGAAGGGCACCATGCTTTATTTGATTTCCCGGGTTCGAATCCTTACGAACGCCTAACGTAATTATCTAGCTCAAAAAAAAGAAAAATGAGGGTCTTCTTCTTGGATGATGTCTGCTAGCAGTAGGAACTAAAATTCTGGGTTATCATTTATATACTTAGATACGGTTTTAGATCATTTTTTTAATCACGTACTTTCATGTAATATATCATTAACGTATTTATTTATATATTTCTTTGTGCATTTACTTAGTTATTTACTTGCTTAATTAATATAACTGTTTAATACTGTAAACTGCCGTCAAAAATGACAGCTGAGATTTTGAATCAGGAGTTCTTCAGTATTCATACCATGCGGTATTCTATTGATGTCATCAATTTAGCAGAAACGATACAAAGAAAGTCGAAACAATAACTACTCGTGTCTCGAGCGTACTCAAGGCATCTCCAGCAAAAATTGCTTTAGAACGCAGCTGCCAAGCGTTCAATCTTGCAATACAGCTCTTGCAGTCTGGATCTGGGGATCAACGAAGAGGATTTATTCCCCTATTTTATCCTAAAGAGAGATGCAAGTAATGACGATATAAATTTTAATACAGGCATGTACATAAACATCTATTAATGTTGTGTATAAGGCTAAATCTATTGTAATATTTAGATTTTAGGTATGGTTGTAACATGTTTCAAATTTTCACACATTTTTACCAAACTAAACACGGCATCAGTTTGTGATCTTGGCTCTCAGACGTACGATAACACGCGCTATCTGGCGGGTAGCCCCAAATTTTATTTTGTCCGCCCTCAACAACACTTTATTAATTTCGTATAGAGATTTAAAGAAGGTACTTCAAACCGGTTATTTTCAACTCCGTATCACCAGTGTGACGTCACTATCACTTTCGTCGTCATGACTACCAATAGTAGCGCCTACATTGATCACGTGATTCTACGGCGTTTGGGGTGTTTCCAATCATGGCCGTCGCTTATCATGCGCCATGTGACGTCATCAGCGTACCGGAAATAAAATACTCTTACTAGTTGATTTAACGCATAATTTTCTCCTTAGAAATGAAACTGCTTCCTCTTATGCAGGGGCCACACTAGGCATTTACATAGACAACTTGATGCAAGGATGCGAGACTCGGACGTCATTGACGCCACGGTATCTATGCTACCGATTTTAAATATACATCGAAATGGCTCGCGAGCTGTTCATCCTAGCAACCAGTTGGGCGTAGAAATGCATATGTAGAACCGGAATAACTGTACCATAATGGCTTATCTGAAGCATGGTGATGCAGTCAGTGAAGCTGCTAAGCTTAATAGCGTCTGACGTCTTACTAGAATTTCAACGACCGCTCGAGCATTTCTAATAATCTGTTATTTGCTGCCGTCAGTAATATAATCTGTTAAGATTCTGAGAGTGCAGCTGTGCTAACCCTTCCTAGTATTAATACTGCGCCACATTTAAATTTTTATTTTGTGGTTAAGTTGTCATTATTATCTTAGTTTAATGCGCACATGAGCGTAAATGAGTCCTACTTGATGGTGGAATTATCGTGTCTGCTTCTCGCTAAAATTTCATCAACATATCACTAAATTTCTCACTTTCAGGCGTTACAAAATTCCTACATCAACACAGTGAGAAAATGCCCGCCCACAGATTTCATTAAATTTCTACGTCTACACGTTTCGAAAAATTCCTACAGCAACAAATTACATCAGCATATTGTGTAAATTCCGCCCCTGCGTGTCATTAAAATACACACGTCACAAAAATTTCGCACCCGAGCAAATTGATAAAATCTTGCACTCCATTACACTAAAAGTCCCAAATCAGCGCTGCCACAACTGAAAGTCAAGCTTCTAAGTGTAAAAACTATTTCACTCGTCTTTAAAGTTGCTTCATCGGTACCACAAATCATCCCCCTTATGTCAGCAAAGAAATTTGTCAGCGTAGAGGGTCTCCAACACGTCCATGAAATCCCCACATCTAAGCCAGGCCTACATCTCAGAAATCGGTGGCATGAAAGGCATCCCTCACGTCGCTACAATTCTCATGTTATTTATCTATATCTTATTACAAATTGTTGAGTTTTGTGAGGTAAAACGCATGCCACACGTCACTGACATTCCCCATTCAGAACTACGAATTGTCTATATATTTATGCATAGTTTTCATCCTCTATGTTGGTACGACGTGAAAGGCGCCCCAAACGTCACAACGTCACAAAAACTCAAGTCACTACTGCTAAACTATCCCTCTATACATACACAGTTATTATGGATATAAGTAGCATAAAAGACGTTTCATGCGTTGCCAATCTTCCCACTGAATAATTCGTACTTAAATGCGCTATTATGATCGTAAAAATCGGTAGCATGTAAGACGTTTCAGGTGTCGCTGAAATTTCCACGTCTTTTCTATAAAAAATCTTTGTTTAACTACGCCACTACCATCGCTCAAGTCTAGCATAAAGTAACACCCCAGATGTCTCTAAAATTCCCACGTCAACGTGACAGTCAAATCCTGCGGTGATTGCATTGTCAGCACCAATGCCGGCAGAGCCCCCCCCCCCCCACAGACACATACTCTTTCACGTAAGTCAGTGAAGCCGGTGGCGCAAAGAGTCCATTGGGACGCGACTACTTGCTATGCATAGAAGCGGTGGTTGGTGTGTACCGTGAACGGCATTTTCTGGCAGCCGCAAGAACTTTTATCTCTCTCGCTGTACTAATTGCACTGAGCGATTATGCAAAGCGCACCTGGTCGGTTTTAGATCAGCCGGCAGCGAATTCATAAAGACAACACCCGTAGTATTCGCGGGTATATTTTGTTCTGGGTGTGAGTTATACGGACGTATTGTAAAAAATGTTCAGTTTTACTCCAGTTGGCAGTGAAAGTGACCGGAGCCAAACGGTTGTGCAGCTTCGCATCTACTGACAGTGACGTCACAAATGTGACGAAAGTAGTAGACTTTTTGCTCGACGTGAGTTAGGCTGTTGAATGTTAAAAACAAATCAAACATCCAATTTTATGTCAGCCATGCAGCTACAAATTTAATAGGCAACTCCAGTAATATTTACAGCGTACCTAAGTTATACTCGTGATGTGAGATAAACTTGTGTTGAGGAACATGATCAGCCAGTTACAAATTTATACCGAGGCAATATTTTTTGGTTTATACACTATGTAATACATTACTTATGCACTTCAATATCATATACTAAGTGTGCATTTAGCCCATGCGTTAGACCTTCACGTTATATTTATAGGGATTGACTCGTGCTGTGAGCAGCGCGAGTGTGACAGCTCTGTATAAGAAAAGAAGTTATTTGTGGTGTGAGTTAGTCGTTATTTTAATATTCCATTGAGAGATATATAGTTTGATTTTATCGATAATGTACCTACCTTTCCCTGTAAACAATGTGAAATTGGCGGGAAACGCCTGTTGTTAATATTTTAATATCGATGTCATTGAAATGCTTAAACTTGTGAGTAAATTTTTATAGTGGTGACTCGTGCGTTTCTTTATAACTTACCAGGATTTCTGTTTTTCATGACTGTGATGAATGAATAAATTCTGTTTATTGAGGATTCTTTTGCATGTTTCTGTCTTTCAATATACTTATAATGTGCATATTATTCTGATTTCTAAGGAACTAATTATCATGGGTCAAAATGGATGATGCCTAAAATAGGTAGTAATTTGAAGAGCCGATCACTAATTATTCATTCAACATTGCACTGGCTGATATTAAATTTTATGACACTTAGTTCATAGTATTAATAGCCATAGTCTATATTTTTGGTAGTTGATGTTTATTATAGCTATCAAAATTTATGACAGTAACTGTTTATTACAATTGTTGATAATAATGATCTTCCTATCAGCTAATTGCCATACAGTAATACAAATTTACGGTAATTACACGCTTCAACTTCTCTTCAATCCACCATATAATGAAACGCAGTTTTTTCGTTGCTAGCTCCCCCGCTTCGGTGGTTGTTTGATACATTGGTTGTTTCGTTGGTCCGTCTCTCCCTCACGAAGTTAAGGTTTTGTATAAGAAAAATATTATTCTTTATCATTTCGGTATTATCATAAACATGCATCCGCTGTATATAAAAGACGGCATCAAATAATCACCTTGAAATTCACCACCAGGAATGAGTTACCTGATTCAATACTCACCCCGGGAGTAAATTCAACCGCGCAGCCCCAGCAGCAGATCATCAAGAGCAGCCAGCACCATAGATGAAGGAAGAAGAGAGGCTTTCGCCCTCCAATAATTACTCCACTGGCGGAAAAATTCCGCGGCTTAATCAAAGCACAGATTTGGGTGCAAGATTAAGAACCAGGCGTGACCGTAATGCAAAGGGACTCAAGCCTCTGCTTCAAATAATGGGCTAGCGAGCTCAGAGGCTGCTTTGTTTGGATTAGGATGTTAATGCTAGGTGGTACTGCCGAGCGGC
>LQNS02277997.1:8077726-8098397 GCA_001587735.2 Parhyale hawaiensis | reverse complement strand
CACAGATTTGGGTGCAAGATTAAGAACCAGGCGTGACCGTAATGCAAAGGGACTCAAGCCTCTGCTTCAAATAATGGGCTAGCGAGCTCAGAGGCTGCTTTGTTTGGATTAGGATGTTAATGCTAGGTGGTACTGCCGAGCGGCTACTGCTGCATCTCTTGTTTGGTTTCCGCCCAATGCTGAGAAAATTGTTGTCAAAATACAGTGTGAAATGTCGTGTCTGTTGTAATTAGTTGGGGCGAGCATTACTGCTGTGTCCTTTGTTGATTTTCTAGGCAATGTTGCAAAATTGTTACCAAAATACAGTGTGAAATGTCGTGTCTGTGGTATTTTAATTAATTGTTACCGCATGCGTCCTCTTTTGCTTTTCAGTGCAATGTTGTAAAATTGTTACCACAATACAGTGTGACATGTCGTGTCTGTTCTATGTAGCGAGTCGAGTGTAATGGTTTTATTAAAAATGTATCTTCTGTGGGGTCAATGCCTATTTTCTATGCGACCGTAGCAGTTTTGTTTGGGGTGCAGGGAATTTAGAGACTATTCATTATGAGACGCTTGTTAACCCTTTAACGGAATGCATTTTTGAGCACTGCCAGCCGAACTGGTTCCATTTTTATATTTAAATGATGAAAAACTAATGTAATTTAGCAGTTTGCATCTCCAAATGTATTAAGAACTAGAAAATGTTAAAAAAAATCACTAGATATTTTGTAAGCAGTCCTATAAGAAAATTCGTAGAGATACTCCTATTATTATTATTAAAACTTCACGCTTGGGCTCCCACGGACAGGTAATACAACCCAAATGAAGCATTTGCAACACCGGGAAGCCCAAAACGCTGCTAAAGGAAATCCAGCAAAAAACCATTAACAGCAGACTTAAAAGCCTGCAGGCCAACACGACCAAAAGCCGATGCAGGCAACAAATTCCAAACTTTAGCCGACCAGGGCACGAAGCACCGACCAGGGCACGAAGCACCCGAACACCACGGTAAGTGGTGTTCGGGTGACTTGTGGCAGTGGGCAACTACTCCACTCAATTTTTTTATGCATAACTTAAAAAATTCTGCGTTCCAAAACAAAAAAAAATTTATATTATCAGTAGCTGCTATTGAATATCCCTAACAAAACTGTGGACTGCTTCAGAGGCACGTGTGCGATTTCAGCTTCGGATACGGCCAAAAGGTCTTCTATGGTAATACATAGTTGAGTCAAGCATCCTCGTACGTACAGCGTTCTTTTTTATAGGTACTTCCTTCCAAACGTCAATCATTTACGGAAACATGAAAGTGCCAAGCTTCTTTCAGGTGCTTCTACATACTGGGTGTGTAACTATCTATGCCCTGCTGGACCCTCATTTACTTTGTATTGAATGTTAAGAAAAGGAGTGTTGCATGTGAAGGAAAAACACCGAATGGTAGCTGTTTCTTAATTAATGAATAAAAAATAGCGAACGTCTGGGTCATCATAGAGTGGAAAACCCTACAGCTGCTCCTGTTGCAGCAAAAAACTTTGCTAGGGATGTTATGATTTCCACTCAGTAGCTTCTACTACTTAACGTTGAATAACTACTGCGAGTGTTGTACTGACCAATGAATGTTGTCAAGAAAAATCTGTGGCTGCCTCTGATTATGATGAAAAGCTTTTGTGCTGTAGTAATCAATAAGTAATGTAGCCCGTGAAATATGTATGTGAGTAGGTTGTGCTTAGCTGCCATTTACCCTAAGTGCCCTCTTGTTTCTTTGTTATAATTTATTTACTTTGCATCTAAATGTAAAACATCTTTCTTCAGCTATGTAAGACCAGGCGGCGCTCGTCTTCCGCGATACGTCTGTTCGTGTAAGAATATTGTCTTCATAAAAGAATTTACCATGGCTCCCGTTGTAAGTTTTCTTTGGGGAAAAAAAACATACGTGCATGGGGTGCATCGGCAGGTTCTTGCAAAGTGGCGTTAACAGTCTTATACTCCGAGCCACAACTATTTTCTCATTTTCTTACCTACGCAAAGCTGTGGGTCTCCTTTTACACTGTAAAGAATCCGTAAATATTATGGGAAAATCACAGTGGCAGCAATAATGCAAAGAAAATTCCGTAAGATTTACGATAAATTTTCGGAATTCCGTAAATGTTACGGAATTTTCATGGCATTATTGCTGCCAGTAATTTTCCCGTAAAATTCACGGAAATTTTTTACAGTGTATCACCAATAAAGGAGATATAAATATATAAATAAATATACAAAGATGTTCAAGTTTTCAACTACAGCAGATTGCCAGAGGCAGTTTTTTTCTCAAGTTTAGGAAGTGCGTATAAAAATTTGTTATCTCCTATTGTAGTTGCTGGAACTACATAAACATTAGTTGCAAATGACATCTAGTGATTTACTAATCCGTAATATAAATAAAAGAGGCAAGGTTACGGAAGCGAACATAGTTAGGCTTAAAATCTACTAATTCATCATAAACGTTTCGGGATCTACACGTCCCATCATCAGTATCTGAAATGATAAGTAAAGAATATAAGCAAAATGGACACTACTATCAACTCTCTACTATTCAAATGGAAAAACTACCAGCTATCTATAAGTAAAGAATTAAATACTGAGAACAATGATGCACAGCTAAGAAATCTATCTGTTAGTAAGATATAAAGAATGGGCATTGTTAAGGTCGTTTAGAACTGGCTTGAATTGCGAAATATACATTGATTCTAAAAAAAAAAAAATTCGAAGTTCAAAATGATTAGTTGCAAATGCTACAACAGTGAAGCATTAAGAGGAACCGGCACCCCGCACTGCTCTGCATGAGCTCTAACGGAAGACTCGGGAAGAGTGAACGGGGCTGGCGAGAATGTTGCCCGTTCTACAACTCCTCCCCGCATGCTCACTGGCCCTCGTGTGCAGCGTACGATAGGTTGACTCTATGTAAAAAGTTGCACACTGTGCGCAACAAAATTTATACACGACTGAGCTTAGCATGCTGGGAGGGGAGAGGAAGTCGATCTTTAAAACGGAACAATATTGTGTAATTGTTAGTCATTATGATTTCAAAATCGAAATCAGTGAAATATTTCGAATGCAATGTTAAAAGCTGTGTTTTCAATTTGTACGACTAAGGTCAAAATATAGCACTGAAAAGAAAAATTTTCTGTTTTGGGCCGTCGTGGGTTGGCGGTCGTATAACTTGTTCAAAAATTTATTGAATTGCGTTTGTTTAAATTTTGAGGATAGCCATTGTTCTTAAAGATGAAATCAAAAATTGAAATTCGGAATGCATATGAAGATAAGATGAACAAATATGATACGCTCGATGAAGTAAAGTTGAAATGGCATTGATTTTGAAACTGCTTGGGATGGAACTGAAAAAACTATTGCCAAGTCCAGTAAATGCGTTTTTTCTGTAAACGGATGTTTCGACAATGTTATTAGAGCGCAAAACTTGAACGTCCGGGAAACCGAGCTTGCCAATAACTTCACATTACATGGAGCATTTGATGTCAGGATGTTTACTGTTCAAATAGTGAAGAAATTTGGAAGCATGGAAGTGGTGACGGAACAGTAAAAACGTGTCATCTACGTATCGCTGGTATAAAATGGGGCGGATATCTACAGGATAACTCTTAACCAATTACATTCGTGATGGCACATGATTACATTGGTGAAGGTAGGACCTGATGGTAAGCCCATACCTAAGCCGTCTTCCTGCTTGTGCAAATTGCCATTAAAATAAAAGAATGAATGTGAAGCAGAGTGCTCAAGAGGTATCTTGAAATATTGCCTACTTAACATATGACATTGGTTATCTGGCCTTGAAACAAATTATCCAAACAACTATACGAAGTCTCTAATAAAGGTACATTAGTAGAAAGTTAGGTTAGCTATATCGCAAGAAGTCGTAAAATAACTGTCTGCATTTGGGATAGAGCAAATGCGATCGACAAATTTTTTAAAAGAATTATCTACTCTATATTCATTAGTGGTAAAAGGGGTTAGAAATTTAGAATCGGTACAAGATATTTTGCAATGCGGTAATTGGCGGTGTTGTAAGTGACGAAAATTGGTCTAAAAGGCAAGTCAACAGAAAAATTGGGTTTGTGAATTTTAGGTAATCCATACTAACAATTACACATTAGGTTCATTTTTCCGTTTTAAAGATCGAATTCCTCTCAGCATGCAAAGCTCCCTCGTGTATAAATTTTGTTGTGCACAGTGTGTATCTTTTTACATAGGGTCAACCTATCGTACGCTGCACACGAGGGCCAGTGAGCTGCGGGGAGTTGTAGAACGAGCAACATTCTCGCCAGCCCCGCTCACTCTTCCGTTAGAGCTCATGCAAAGCAGTGCGGGGTGCCGGTGTCTCTTAATGACTTTACTGTTTGAGCATTTGCAACTGACCATTTTGAGCTTTGAATATTAGAATCAATGTATAATTCGCAATTCAAGGCAGTTCTAAACGACCTAAACAGTGCCCATCCTTTATATATTACAAACCAATCGATTTCTTAGCTGTGCATCATTGTTCCTAATATTTTATTCTTTACCTGGTAGTTTTTCCATTTGAATTTTAGAGAATTCATAGTAGTGTCCATTTTGCTTATATTCTTTACTTATCAATACAGACACTGATGATGGGACATGTAGATACCGGAACGTTTATAAAGTTTTAGTAGATTTTAAACCTAACTATGTTCGCTTCCGTAACCTTGGCTATTTTATTTATAAACATTAGTCGCATGCTAGAAAATCGCTAAGTTTTGCTGCGCGTTAGATGTGTACTGACTGTATAGGTAGGTATCTATATTGCACCTCTCTATATCTACATTTTACAACTGTTTGTATCCATCTCGATATCTACTCGTAAAAGCAAGGGTTCCTTGCTTGTTTTTTATGGAAATTTAATTTATTTGCAGATGCAATTATTTCCATTTTCATTGCACCCTGTTATACGTGTTTGATATTCAGTGTTTGTACGTCTTCATTGTGTACTCGTAACATGTGCTGTCTTTTTATATTTACAGTCTTAAAAGCAAACCTTGAAACGTGGAGTCGATATTTTGTATCTTGGTGGAATAGCAGTTTTTGAAAAGTTAAAATGCAAACGAGCTTGCCAAAAATTGAACCTCCTTGGTGAAGGTAAATGTAGTCAATTTATCGGTACTTTAGCATTGTTAAAAGAGTTTAGTCTTAACCTACAGTCAATTTGTTCGTACGTAATGGAATTATAGTTTTGAACTTAACATTCTATAATCAGTTTGTTTGGAATCAATGCTGTTGTAAATTCGAACTCATTGTATAGTTATTTTTTACCTATTAGTGTTGCTAATCAGAAATTTATCTACAAAATTTGCGTGTTCTTAATGCTGTAAGGAATGTAACTTAATTTACATCCACTTGGCTTCCACTTAATGTTACTACAAACTTGAATTTATTTCACAGCTAATGTGTTTGCCTGGAAGGTCATTGCGGTTCTGAACTTAATCAAAACTTTATTTGTTTGTGCTTAATGTCATTTAAATTATTTTTCTGCATTCATATTACAACGACGTTAAATTGAGCTTCCTCTTGCGAATTGGAGCCACTAACTCCAACTTCAAGTATAGTTAACTGCACAAGCAAATTTTCCTAGGAAAAGCACATTAGGGTCACAGCCTTTCCCTAGTCTCCACGTAGGTTCAACTTATTTGACTCTTCTCCAACGTCCCACAACTTCGCTAGGCACGCTTCCGCCACCACCACCCAGAGCGACTGTTTGCCGACACCTGGCGCGATCAAGCGCAGAATGTCCCAAAGTTTGCTACAGAAGACCTGATTGCCTGCTGGTCGCAACTTCCATAAATTGTGGCTGCTGGCAGAGAGCCTCATCATTGGCGCCATCCTGGCAGCCTTGTTGCCGCTTTGCAATTTATGCACTTCTCTCTCAGTGCTACCAACGAACGTCCGTGGCTGCTTAGCCTTCTCTCACTGCACGTCACTTGGGAATCATTGGGAGGTTTCAATCATGGATAACGTTTCTTTCATCTATATCGCAGATTTTGAAATTATTAGAAAATTCAGTTAATCGTGGGCATCTTCTGTAATGTCCGTCATACGCCTAGTTGTCCTTGGCAGTTTCAGTCGTGAGTATTAACTCTTCCTCTTTGTAGCTTTGGAATCATTGAAATTTTGACTCGTCGGTGTTAGCTCCTTGATTGAGGTCGCATATCTGAACGCTATTTCCATTTCAGTCTTAAGTTCAATGTCTTACACTTTGTCGCTTCGATCTCTTTGAATAAAATATCTCTGTGGTCTTCTCTTTTTGGTGGGTCCCAATGACGTGCGCCACTTAGCAGCACTTGTACTGTCAATCACTTCCATGGATCAGTAGACAATGTAATCATTATTATAAAATCGACAAGCATTGGGAAGTTTGTTAACATGGTAGCTTCACATGCCTTGCGTCTAACTAAAAAAAATGAAGCCCTGAAAACAACGCGGAACGCGATACAACTTTTATTTGGATGCAGACGAAGCCTTCAAAAGCCCGTGATAGCCGTACCTTGGCGCGCAGTGACAACTTGAGACATAAAACCTAAAGTCGCAAAAACCAGCCGCTGCATTTGCACATCAACGCAACAGCCTCGCTGTCGCAAGCGTCGGCGTAGGACCTATAAAAGAACTTCGAATTAGGTTTCAATCGCAATTCAAGCTTTATTGCTTTTCGATTGAATCAAGAAAGGCCGTTCTGTAAAGTTGGAAACTCTGTGTTTACCAGCGACCAGAGTTGCTTCTATTGTTGATGGATGCTCTGGTCTTTGGGAGACGTCGCGACTTTTGATTTAGTTGCGGCGGTTGGAGTTGTCTTCAGTTGCTGATGGATGCAGTGGTCTTTGGGAGACGTCGCGACTTTTGATTTAGTTGTGGAGGCCTGAGTTTTCTTGAGCTGTTAATGGGTGCTCTAGTCTTGGAGAGAAATTTTGTTTAAGCTGCACTGGCCGGAGTTTTCTTCAGCGGTTGGTTGATGCT
The DNA here is from genome assembly GCA_001587735.2 of Parhyale hawaiensis. Lineage (NCBI taxonomy): Eukaryota > Metazoa > Arthropoda > Malacostraca > Amphipoda > Hyalidae > Parhyale > Parhyale hawaiensis. The sequence goes on along the minus strand of LQNS02277997.1, from coordinate 8,091,398 downwards.
CTAGTCCTGTTAAAACGTCACAATATTTGAGGGAACTGCGTTATTATACCCGCGTTGGCAGAAAAAGAGCGCTGCTAAGGTACCGACGCTTTCAAGCTGTTCCCACACACTTGTGAAGTATAAACATGGAGATTGCACGTTAGTTGCTTCTTGTACACATCAGAACAGTATCAACATTATGGCTATGTTGTAGCGCACATGCGTAGGAAAAATATTCAAGCGCGACGTGGAGAGGGAGTTTAACCTTCAAAGAAATACCGGCATTGGAGCGTACTGTAGCATTTACTCGTCGAAGTGATATCAACACCATCATGGGGAGCATATTGCTGAGTTTATTTGTTGCATTTGGACTTATTACAACCTGTTGAAATTATACCAATATAAGCAGAAAAAGCATCTTCTAGCGTTTGTTTTTCGAAACCATACAAGCCTTGCAGTGTAATTTACTGTATGAATGTCAAAGCGATCAAAGCACCAGCATAGAGAACACTTAGCATTTTTTAGAAATGCCACCATTGAGAACGTATTGCACCGTACACACGTCAAAGTAGTTCCAGCGGTTGGGCACATCACTGCGAAGAACACTGGCCGGGCTGTCGTGGGAAGCGGATGTCATGGGAATTCAAGTACGACTTTTGGGACCTGCCAATTGCGGATGACTGTCGTGACCCCATTAGTGAGAGTTACTAGGGAGATATTCAGCTGCTCCGTTCGAACGTGCCTGCGAAATACACCGTGGAGCGTGGCGACCTGCCTGAGTATCATGGACGTGAATGTGAGATGAATCGTGCGGCATGACGACTTGCTCGAGTATCATGAATAGTTAATTACTCAGAAATTGTAGGCCTCTGTTTCTGAGCGGAACGATATCACAGAGGAAAGAGCATGGGACATATAGTATGTCGATAGAAATGGGGACCCTCGCACGAAGGTGTTCTCACACAGGATCAACGCGCATGAGAACAGCAAGTCGGAAAAGAAGAGGAAGAACAGAATAAAGCACGAGCAAGTAGGAGAATGAAATCGGGCAGGAAGCAATGTGGACGCGAAAGACAGACTTCCCGAAGGCCTAGCTAATGGCTGAGGTAAGAGTTTCACGAATATAATATACGTATGTACGCCGTGGAGTATAGCGACTTCCCTCAGTATCATGAACAAGAATTTGATATACATCGAGTGGTGTGACGACTTGCTTGAGTATCGCCACTTTCGTCAGTGTCACTAACGTTACAGTGACGTACTTCATACGATGTCACGACTTGTCTGAGTATAGAATATATCGTAAACGAAGTCCACCCTAGCGCTATAAAGGTATGCTGGAGCATCACTATGCACCAGCAACAAATTACAAAGAAACGGCCACCGTTTATTGCCCCTGAGCTATTTTAAAATGCCCAGGTAATAAAGGAAGTAAATACTTGAATTTTCCTATCTTTTTTTCAACATCCCTTGTGAATTTTTGCTCAAAATTAAACTGATTTACTAAGAACGCGCTCTGCAAAAGCCAGGATCTCGAGAGGGCCGATTCGTTGATTTTTTTTTTTTTTAGGCGAAGTTAAATTTACTACTTTTTGGTAATATCAAAATACGAATTTTACCCTGGCATGGCTACTGCAATGTTCAAATTTCGGATTTTTCTTCCTGAAAATTTGTATTTAGCATGAGATGGTGTCCAGTATTGTTTATTAGTAATAATATTGTTTATTAGTAGTTTATATGTTTTTTCCAATACGAAATATAAAAATAGGTCTATCTTTGATATGATTATTATTTTTTTCTTACTGCTATGTACAAATTTCGCGCTTAGACAGCATGGGCCGCTGTCCAGTGCAACATATTTTTCACTAAGTTTTTTGATATTCTTCATTTCAGTTTTCGGCCTTCCCAAAAACTCAGAGCCAATGTTGCCAAAGTTCCACGGAAAAACGTAGCCCTTCCTCTTCCATTAATGAGAAGCGCACGCCAAAAATAGAAACCCTGTGCCATTGCATCCCCACTATTAAGCACACCGTAAATGTTCGCATTCGTTTATGCGCTTCGAAAAATTCGGTCATCAGTTAAATGCGTCCGTAACTCACGCGGTGCGCGCCGTAATGCAGATGGACATCAACCGTGCGTGTTCGTCAAAAATCGCAACGCGGGTTAAAGGATTGGGAGATTTCTTGGCAAATTGAGTCCGTTGCACGTGTTGGTGTTGGGACGCGGCACGTGTTCTGATTGGTGGTTGTGACTGATGGGATTACCCTCGTACAGTAAAAAAAATGAATATATATATTGAATAAGTTGGGCGCGGTCTTATAGTGGCAGCTTTCCGTTTCTAGCTTCCAGCCCCTGCAGCCTTTTGTTGGAGGCTAGTACAGCCACTTGTCATGGCCCATTTCCTGTTGGCTGCATTGTTAGTGGCCCCTTTCAACTGATAATTTATCTAATTTGAGTCTTCACCCGTACCATAGAACTGCAAGCTCCAAGCAACAAAACATGTGTATCTAAAGGGGCGCGTGTCAGGGTTAACATTTTCGGCTTGATGTTGGCCAAGGACCTCAAGCTTCGTTCCACCTGCTCATTTTTTTAAACATGCGTGTTGAGCACAGTAACCCTGTACTGCCATCACATTACTACCCTCACTCATTCACCCCATCCACCCTACCAGTAGTGGTGTTCCCTGAAGGCACTGGTAATTTCAGCGTAATTCTCCCAGAATTCTCCCCGACCTCGGCTCTAGCCCCCACAAAATACCAGAACAAAATTCCGACATGAGGCTTTGGCCATCGGGAACATTTTTCACCGACAGCCCCGAGCTGTTGCGTCGGGTGGGGGGAAGAGAGGCCACGGGGACGCCATCTCGTCCTGATTTTTGGCGCTACCTTGTAATTATGACGTGAACGTTTTTTTCATGTTCCAGTAATTAGGTTTTGCTGAAATTTATGCTGCCGGACTTGCAGCAGATTTGAGGTAATGTGAAGCCCGAGCTGCTACAAAACTGCTCTGAATTGTTAGGGTCTCCCTCACGTATTTTCTAGCTTAACGCACACTATCGCTGCTTTTATTTTGTGTCCCTGAAGCGAGAATATCGCTTTGGTACCCACAGTGTAATGGTTTGCTGTAGTAGTGGTCTTATTTCTGTATTTCTTGAAGAATTTTCCTGTCTTTCGTTGTGTAGTAGGAAAACGAGGGCAACTCCTTCGTATACGCAGCATTCTATTTTAGTATCGCACGAGTATAATTTTTTGTTGTTGATTTTGTTCTTGTGTTTATTTATTTATTAATTTTTTTTTGCATAGACATTTAAAGCGAGGGTATCGCAATCGTATACTTTCTTCTGTCAGTATCACATGCGTATCTTAATAAACAACATTTGTACATAAAGTAATGCTTTCTATTGCGCAGCGTTCATTCTTGCATCAAAACAATTAGTTGTTTTAGTCAGTATCGGCAAATTGAAATCATCTGATTCGTAGGTCGCTTGTCGGAATGTCTCATCCGTGTGTCTTCTTTCGGCTGCTGTTTTTTATCTTATTGAATGAGAATGGACATAAATTTAGACACCGTTAGTATGTATTTTCAGGATTAGTTTTACTTTTACTGCCAATTCAAGCCTTACTGTTACTATTCATTCAACTCGGGAACTATTCATTGCTTATAGCGGGTAAGAAGGATTATAGGAGGTCGATGGTTCAAGCAGTATACCGCTTGTGTTATTTTTAGTTTTACTCTAATTTTCATTTGTATTAGTCTTCAGTCAAGTGCATTTGTTAAAAGTCTAATGACACAGAGCAGTAGGTATTATTTATGCTTAAAACTGTAAAGCTTAATTTTCATTTCATTCAGTGCGCCATTCGCTATTGCTCGTTGAGTCCGTTCATTGATGAACTGCATTTTTTTGATATTTAGACTATTTCTTAATAGTTTATAACCTTGTATAAAAACACAGGCAAATCTTCGCATCTCGAGTAGCGTACCCCCTCCGGAAGCTCTTAGAATGTACGATTGATCGCCTGTATTTCTTAGAATCTAGAGCACTTTGCAGCAGCTTGTAATCTTCTACACAAACATGGATAAACATTTCCATCTCATCTAATGCGAATCCTTCCAAAGCTCCTGGAATCCATGATTGGGTAAAGGCAGGAACTACGGCGTCGGCCGCCTGCATCGCGGGGTTCTTCTCAAGAGCATCCGTCCGCTTTGCGATCTTTTCTAAGACTCGAACAAAGCTGATTGCATTTGATTGCTGCCGATCAACTGATGCAATCACTGCTATTGCTCAAAGAACTGACCGTGGCCAGGATTGGCCATCACGCAGGACCGTACAGGAGGTCTAATGGCGGAGAGGCACGGAACCGCAGGACTGATTGATGGCCGCGGGATCGTCCAGACCCTCGAGGTCTCTTATGCTGCCGACTGATATTAATAGCGCTGCAAATGGGCAAATGACCTGAGGAAATGTATGGGTTTATTGCTGGTCGATATTACCACAAGATTAATCAATGAAGACTTGCTGTATTGTAGATAGGAGTTAATATGCGGTATAATAAGCGTCGACTGTATGAAATATAGAAGGGAATGTGCCTATACATTATTGATCTTTGTACCCAAAAGTCAGCCAATGAAAACTTCTTGTAATACTGTACTTACATATTAGTGGAAATGCTTGTATGGATGGTAACTGAACTACAATTGGGAAAATGACATTACGAATGCTTGGATTTCCTGCTGGTTGGTATTACTTGAGGATTAAACGATTGCCTACTGCAGCTATATTGAATATAATTATTTTCACGAACTTGTGCCAATCATGTAAATATAGCTGACCGATGTAGCTGCAAGGTCTTTCAGTGAAGACTTGTTGTACCATATACTATCGGAGCGAGTGTGCGTTATTTTATGGTCGACATTAATAACTAGAGCGAATATGTATTACTATATCAGTTCATATGTTATCAAAAGGTGGTCGAACTTTTGGAAGCGGCTTCGTAGCCTGTAACCGGCCAAATAGTCCTGGGGCTGTTTAGCCTGTTACAGGTCAAATAGCCAATAATTATGATACTAAGTATATAGCTAGTTTTCCGATGATAAATTTGTATGGTGTAAATAGTAAAAAACTCCATCTTCATATCGTTTTTCAGGCTTATTATGTTAAAGTAATAATGTGGTTCTAAAAATTTATTATATAAAGAAAAATTGGTTCTCTGCAATATTGCTGGTAAGATCATATTTACTTTATTTTGGGATATGTGTGGAGGTAAATGTTTACTAAAATGTCCAACTCCAGTAAGTGTATTCATGTTAACATGAAGGTACATATGTAATCCAACCCAACTTAACCTAGCCTAACAAAGCCTAGCCTAGCCTAACCTCACATGACCGAGCCTAACCAAACTTAATCTAACCCAACTTAGTTGTAGCTTAATGTTACGATTTCTACTATGCATACAGATTTTTTTTACCGGCTAAATAGCCATATAGGCTATTTGACGGGTAACTGGCTAAATAACTCCCGGAACTATTTGACAAGTTACAGGGTACGTTTAGCCACATCCTACATTCTATGCGCATCGCTAGATGTAAGATTTGTTGACAGAACTAATGATCTAATGGCCGTAGGCACCTTTTTTCGTGCCAATACCAGCTGACGCTGCAGCGAGTTCTAAGAGGCCCGCTGCTGGTTATATATTTTATTATTAATGTTGTTTTTCTTGAATTTTAAGACTCACACGAAGAAAATCTTGCATTATTTTAATATCTTATAAAACTTTGGAAATGCAGAAGCTGTTGATTAGGAAAGCCTTTGAAGCTGGGCTTCCAAGACTCGTTTTGTCACACTGTTGTGGAGATTCTCTTGTTGTGCTAGAGTTAAGCATTAAAACACATTTCCTCGAGAGTCCTAGGATGTGTCACACATGTAAATGGGTTAGTTCACATTATCCTACATTCTATACTTTGAAGAGATACGACTCCAATGTGGGTTAGCTTGGGCTCAATTATTCCTTAGAAAAATCTCTCTTATGTACCTACTTTTCTTTCTTTTGTCTTCATACCCCGAACTAATATTATGTGTTCTTTCGCATTTTTTTCGAACTGGCTGTTCCCTGGGCGCGTTGGTCCACTGGTGGAAGGCCCCGCTTCAGAGTTTCCCGAGTCTCTTGAGTGATACTGTAGAAAATAGCTCCTCGCATCACAACAATTATGCAGATTATCATGCGGCTAACGAATTACCCACAACTTGAGAAACTAATGGAATTACAGCTTGAAAATACTGCCGTGTATAACTATACCATATATAGTCTCACCCGGAATTAGTGAACGTGCATGTTTCAAAATTAACTTTAATATGATATTCAATATCTCCTCGCATTATTTCTGCCTTCTGCCATATTATACAACGTTGATGATATTAAAAGGATGTAATAGTGGAATGCACTTCAGTGCATAACTGTCTATTTACATGGTGGGTCACTCACTGGATGAGATGAACTGCTTGTCTCAAAGTTTCCAATATTATAGTCTCGCCTCGCATTGTATTTTCCAGGAAATGTCTTCCGGCTGTCGAGTTCTCTCGTCCCGCCTGCGATACACGCAAGAAGAAGCGCCACGTCTCGGAAGGAAGCGCAACGCTGTATTTATATCTTTGTATTGGAATATCTAAGCCATAACCGTTGCTATTTACGCGCTACCGCCCTCGCAGTATTACTTTTCGACGCCTCTTCATTCGTTCGCTTTGGTTATTGAGCTATAAAGATCAATAACTCTGACACTGAGAGCTCATTCGTGTTCTCCTTCACGAAATTTGTCTCATCTCAACAATAGGAAAACTATCGTTGTGGAAATTGCTTTAATATCTTCTCGGGATGCCGCCAGTGTTATTCAATTGGCGATGTTCAATGCAGGCACGCATTTGCTGCTATTATTGAAAAGTGGCGCCCGACTGAAGAGAAATTTCCCGGTTAAACCTTTATAACGTCTATACACTCAAAAAAAATTACTTTCGACTACTCTAGCTCCTTCTTACACGGAAAATTTGTTTGGCAAACGGCCGTTGTCTGAAATGGAGACTTTGATAATATCAACTGTGTGCCTATAAGTTTCCGATAGGTTTGTTATGGTAGGCTTATATATATCTTTTATTGTATAAATAAAATCGAATCAGACTCTTCCTTAGATTTACTTCTCTGAAGGTAAGTGTAACTCACCTTCAGAAAAATTAAAGAACTGGTTGTCTGTAACGTTAGGTGCACCATGAGATCTCGATGACAACAATTTTCGGTATTGACTACGAAAAATTCTCTGCAATTTCTTTCATTATTGTCATGCCTAATACTTCTGGTTCACCCGGCTCTAGGTGCAATGCTGATCCTTGTGCGTGAGCCGAGACCACATTGTCTATTCACACGCACAACTTTATGCGAGGATCTTTGCTGTCGGCACTAAATATGTATTGAAACGACTCAAAACCTGTACAACCTAGCCTTAAGTTGTGCGTCCGGATACATGTGTGGTCCTAAAATTTGATGCAGAATGTGTTTATCTGATAAATAAATTGGTGGTTTTCGTCAGTTTTCTTCGTTTATACATGTAGGTATGCCCAATGCAGATGTGGGCAGTTGCAGCCACTTGTTGCTAGAAGGCCAAAGACCGCTGACATTCGGCCTCTTTTTTTTTTTTATCCTGGTGGCGTCAAGTGCTAACCTCAGAACTAAATACCGGTAACAGAAAATCTCTATCACTTCAGGTAACGGTATTTATCAGCTGAAATGGTTTTATTCATCAACTTTGTTTTCTTTGTGTGCCGCAGTAGCGGCAGATTAAAGCGTCTGCCTTTGACTCTCAAGGTCGCTGGTTCGTGCCTTGTTCCCAGCTGGGCATGTTTTTGGCGGAGCTTGATGTGATCGGTCAGCATCCGGTCTGCATACTGCTGTGGGTTTACTGACCTTCCACAGCAATGGCGAGGCTTGGGGGTCGAAGATATTGTCACATGGAGTCTTCCACCACTGGCGCCATAGCTCTAGATAATCTGTGGTCGACTGCAGCCGTATACTCCTCTGAGGCATGTTGGTCTATATCTGCAGCATAAAACAGTGCATGCGGGTTTCCCAGTTAAGGGTACGGTCACGTTGACTTTACTTTACCTTTACCTTTACTTTGAAGAAGTTATCTGCACAGTTAGAATACAGAACGAGTGGACTCGTCACAAAATTGTTTTATAAATTACCATTCCTTGTAGCTTTTAATTGAGCCACAGCTATGTTTTTATCCAAAAATATGATTAATTTTTACTTATTCTTGTTACCTCAGCCGAAAAAGTTACGATTTTGCCGGGTTTGTTTGTCTGTCATTCTATCTTTTTGTCTGTTAGCAACAAAACTCAAAACGTTATAGATGGATCTTCACGAAACTTGAACCGCTAAAAATATCGCGGGGAACAAATTATCAATTTTTTGCGATGATCCAGAATTTTTTTTTAATTTTTCACCATTTTGCTATTTCCGTTAGCCCTGCGTTAGCAGAGCTTTGCGCTTTAGAAGTGCAGTTGAAAATTAAAAATATTTTAAGTTCAGTTTTTCTCTGCAGTGGAAGTAGAGTGTAGGGCGGCCAGATGGGCAACTTCCGGTCTGAGGCGTGACCTTCCAGATTAGAACGGCCTATGCACTTCCGGTGTAGCGGGGTTCATGAGGGGATGCAAACTGGAAGTGGGCGAGGCGCGGGAAACCGGAAGTTGTCCATATGGCGGCCCTACATTCTAGTAGTGAATTTCATCTAAATTATCACCGATTCAAAATAGTTCAACAGTTGAGACATTTTTGCGTATAAATACACTGATCGACAATTTTTTTTTTTTTCGAAATCTCAGTTGCAAAATTTTCTTTTACTCAGACAAACCGTTTGTAACTTGTTAAATTCTAATTTGAAAACCGTTTAGCTCTACTTGCTCTTATTTTAATGCAATTTTATTTTTTTCAGTCAAGCCTTTTCACTGAAATTAATTACCCTGACACATTTATACTGTTTTCTCCGTTTGCGTTTTCCCAAAGCTCTAATTGCTTTAAACAATCACCACAAATTTAAACATTTTGCACCCGTTTAAACCAAACATGTATAACAGTTAACCATTTTGCAAATCTACTTAAACCGTTACGGTATGCAACACATTTCAACTGTTTACAGTTTAAACTTTTGCATCTATCTCTGTTTAAGTCTGAGAGGCATATGAATTCAAGTTTAAGTCAGACATGAGTGTTAAGTCTGCAGCTCACAAAGGTCAGGATTCCTGAATTTCAGACGTTTTGAATAGTAGCTGTTTAAGTAGTTTTGCAAAATGGTTACCTGTTATACTGGTTTGGTTTAAACGAGTGCAAAATGTTCAAAATTGTGGTGATTGTTAAAAGCAATTGAAGCATTGGTAAAACGCAACCGGTAGAAACAGTATTATCAACAGAAGTATTAAAATTGTTTGATTTTCTTTCAGATCTGATCATGAATACAAGATGTCAGTCTATGAACATTCCTAACAAACTCGACGCTTTTAGCTATATTTGTGTATGTTTCGTGCTTATGGTAAGGGGTCCAACAGAGACGCACCTGCGGTGAGGGGGGCTCTGCGGAGGCTAGACGTTGTGAGAAATGTCCAGTCATACATCATTTTTGATGGGTGTTTAGGAGACATATTAAGCTTTTTTTGCAGGTATTGGACGTTTCTTGCAGCGTCCGGTCGCCGTGCCACAGCTTTCCTACCGCAAGTGCTTCGCCATTGGGCCAGTGCGTCTCCTTGGGGCCACTTACCATATTCGTCAGAAGCATAATATTACATCGTTTGTGGGGCATGGTTCTAAAGCGTACTTTGTACTTGCTCTTGGCAACACAGTCAAAAAATGGTCCCCACACATTTACTGTTTGTCACAACTGCGAGGAAATGCTGCTTGACTGGATAAAACGAAAACGTAAAGGTTTAATTTCGGAATTGCCATGACTCGGCGAGAGCCATGGCACCACACAACTGTCTGCTATTTTTGTCTAATCAATACAAAGGGTATTTACACGAAAAAAAACACAAAATTTCACGCGCTAGTATCCAATCAGTAACCCGATGTACTCTACTCGCTTATGAGGATTTCTTCTACCTAAAGATGTGGGTACTGACCAAGAGCAAGAGACTGCTAGTGAAACTCAAGAAAACTTTCAAAATCTGGTTTCTTTTTTTTTTTTACTGGACCCCAGTCATTAACTCAACAGTTTAGCCAACCAAGAGTTGAATGACCTTGTGCCCGATTGAGGTCTCTCCAGAAATGCAACCGATGTGTTAGCTACCACGTAACAAGACAGGAATCAGCTGAGACATACAAATAAAGTTTCATACTTCCAAATTCGGGGGTAGGTTTTGAGGACAGATATACGATGGCAGATTACTATCGGAGCAATAAACGAGAATGTCCTGAAAAAGTCCGTAAACGCAAGAGCTACAGGCAGAAATTCATACCTAAGTATAATTAAGGCTGAAATTATTAAGCTTTGCCCCATCATAAAAGCAATTGTCTTATCGAAACTAATCAGTTTTATATAAACTGTAATCATTGTTTTTTGGGGAAAGTGTCTCAAATCGTGATCTTGAATACGTTTATACTATCTTGTATTGTTTACCTCCCCGCTATATTAAAGGGTTGTGTAACATCTTTTATCATATATTTTTCCTGTAGACTACGACGCTAATTTGATGACGAAATTGATATTTTCAAATACCTTGATTGCTAAAAACAGTAGAGCGCTGAGAAAAATCTAACTTCAGATCTGAAGTCAGCACAAGAAATTATGTAATACCAAGTGTTCTTATAAATGCAACAGAAAGTTTCTTGACCAGAGTTATTTGTTTAACTGCTCCATTTCTTCATTTCTTTTCATCGCCGCGTAGCAAGAACTCTTCTTTAATAAATATTCTTCTATTCTCTGCATTTTCTTATTTCATTTTGCTTCATCCGCGCTTCCTTCATGGGAAATTCGCTCAGCAATTATCTCAGGATTTACCCGCGTCTGTAACTTTCATCTGAAAAATAATAGGCGTTCTCCTCATATTCAGGGCGAGAGCATCTAACCTTGAGCATTTAATATGCAGCATTGTCTCCAGTTGCTTTGATGGACAGGTCATAATCTCGCGCTTTTAAGCGCTAGCCGACTTTCTTGCTACTTTTTTATTTACTTTATCTTTCGAGAGTCCCTTTAAAGTGAAAGCTTCCTGCTGTTTACAAGTCAGAAAATAGAGCGGCCTATATTGTGCATCCGCAGTGGCGGCAGGTTAGAGTGCTGGGCTTGCGCGCTGTAGTACCCGCGATCGTCTCTGTAGCAGGCAGGTGTTGCACTGCTTGGCGCGCAGCGTCATCATTTCTGGTACTCGCACTCCACTGCGAGCTCACGGAACCTTGCTAGAAATAGAGACGGGCCTGGAGGCGCAGTTGTCACATAAGCCTTCAGTATCTGACACCAAATCTCTGACAATCTATGGTCGACTGCAGCCCGCACTCCTATGAAGCCTAGCGGTCATTTATCTGTTGCACGAACCAGTGAATAAGCATTTCCAAGTTGTGTGCACAGTCAAGTTCATTTTACGTTTAGCGCGTGAATTTTATCCATATACTCCTTGCGAGTCACGTGATGNCAATCTATGGTCCACTGCAGCCCGCACTCCTATGAAGCCTAGCGGTCATTTATCTGTTGCACGAACCAGTGAATAAGCATTTCCAAGTTGTGTGCACAGTCAAGTTCATTTTACGTTTAGCGCGTGAATTTTATCCATATACTCCTTACGAGTCACGTGATGAACGCACGTTATTTTAGCCTTAGATTTTATGCATTTTTGCCAAAGTACTCTCCAACTATAACTGAATATTGAACTGAATGAATACAGCATACTTGCAGTTGAATTTTACAAGTGTTCTTATGTAAAGCTCACCATCTAACTCCTGAATTTCATTCTCAGTTCGCACAGCTATGCGATCCAGTCTACAAAGGACGGAACTTTATCAACTTTTCACTTCTCCAGGAAGTTTTTCGCTCAGCTTCCCTGCAAAGTGATATGGGTAAATAGCACCCAGCTGTGCATGAAATTCAGCCAGATTTAAATAGCTATGAAGCCCCAGAAATTTTTTTGATGCTTGTACATATTGTGGTAGAATATTTGGAAAGCTTCCTGTTCACGTCGAAAAAGAGAGAAAAAAATAGTTCCTGTAGATGTTCAAGAGAAAGTGAGAGTAGTAACAACGACACGAAGAAAATAATACGGGCGTTTAATGCATTTCTACCTTTAGGGAAAATTTTAAATTTCGTTCGCCAAAAGAAACTAAGAAATACTACAGCTTCCCATGTACAACTGGAATTCAATTCTTAATTGTTGTCATTGTATAAGTGTAAGTTTCGTGCTTTATAAGAAAGTTAGAAATGATAGAGGCACCTGCGTACGAAAGCGTCATTCTAAACGGTGTTTCTCCCCGGAATCAGTTACTTGGACCCGCCATCAAGCATTTCATTATGCCATTTGCAATTCCTCTTTATTGACATTTTTAACTGTATTGTCTACGCGTGTCAGACCTGTATCTTGTATTTTGAAAGAGCATTTACCTATTATAGATCTCGCATTTGAATGAGTTGCAGATCGGCAGATCGTATTTATATGTGCATTCTACACCGTACTTTTTGTGCATGATAGATGTATTCTTTCGGAGCTTTGTATGCTGTTTTTTTTTCAGTAATTATAGCTTTCAAAACATAATTTTTATACCCCTTCTAGACAGTATAAGTTATGGACCCGCATATTTTGTACGTGGTAGACCGTATTTTCTTTAAATGCTTTGTATCTATGTTTTTTTTTTCACTCATCGCAACCCGCACGTATTACGCCTTCTACGCCCAATTTTTATCAGCTTTGTAGACAATATTTTTCCGCACATTTATTCAACAAACTGGCTACATGTTTTCGCCGCATTTCAAATGGATCGTGGAATGAATGTGGGCGACGAGCTACGACGGCCGGCACGTTCGTTATAGAAGCACTAGAGTCGTTGTTTATTGTATTTACGTATGGCGAAACGACTGCTCGTTTGTACAAAAGGGCGAGCGCTGGCCTGGCCCTCCCAGGCCATTTAGCAGTCAGCCATTCTGCTGCGTGCATTTTGCAGTCGAACTTTTTTGTGTGATTACGCATTTAGATGTATGTGTACGGTTATATTTTTACATGTACGTGATAAACATTTTTTTATATTGTCATCGTGCAGATTCTGCCGCGTCCCTTTTGCAGTTGTACATTATTTGCGCTTACGCATATTGATATACATGGCTACATTTTAACATGTACATAAGTGAACGTTTTTTCATATCGTTATAGAGCTATTAGGTCATTCTGCAGTATACATTTGTACATTGAGTTTTACTGTAACTACATGGTAATAGTTTGACAAGTAGAGGGATGAATCTTCTTTATATCAATAAAAATACAGGTACCGTACATGTAACTCAATGAAACGATACAGACGGATACACTTAATTTGATAAATTCCCCCTTTTGGGCGGTTCTTCGAGGATAGAGCATGGTTCACACGGTAGTCAAATGAAAGTAGTATATAGAGCCACCAGATAGCCCTTTTTGAGGGTAGGTTCTGGCTCCACCTACTTCCGGTTTCGCAGGCCCCGCCCACTT
>LQNS02277997.1:8054259-8071683 GCA_001587735.2 Parhyale hawaiensis | reverse complement strand
TCGACCCTCCCACCTGATGAGCTGAGGACAGCGAAACGTACGTCGTGGGTAACCAAATTTCTTCTTTGTGCTTCTCATCGTATTCTTCAATATCAAATATAATGCCATCTCAAGACAATAATTATTATTATTATAATAGCAGTTTTTGATTAACTGTGTTATGATGAAACACCTATGTATCATATTGATGATGTATTTTTGTGTCTAAGTCTTAGGATAACTGATGATGCACTTAAGTGCATCAAAATGCCTAAATTTGTCTCAGTGTGTCCATAGCAGAAGCCCCTTACCAACGAGCTGCTGAAGATCCGCAAGAACTATTTAATTTCAAGCTTACTTTGATTCAGTAATCGTCTCCTGCCTTCAGTCGTAATTGATCCGTTAGTTGTTTCATATGGTATGCAAAACATGGCTTCATGTAAAGGACTACTTGCACCAAAGCTCGTCACTAGTGGACGTTGCCGCAAAATTTCACTTATTAGTTAGTAATACTTATTTTAATTTGTTTGACTGCCTATATAGCACCAAACTCATCACAGGTGAACATTGCCGCATCATTTCACTGCACTGTTATTTTAGCATTGTCCCTAGACTATTAAATAATGCATACATTGTATTTCTCCGAAAAACTTTGGGGCACTTTGGGTGATGAAATATCTTGCCGCAACTAGAGGCACTTTGCTATGGTAATGCTGCTTGCAAGTCAATGAAGAGAGTCTGTGACAAATCTTGTTTTCCCATCACCCGAAAGCTGTTTTCTTTTTCTAGTTTTGATGCCTCAAATATTTCCAACAACTTTAAAGTTATGTGCGCTGACTCTCAACTATTTTTGACAACTTGAAAGCTTTTTTCAACTTCTTGCTTTTTTTCGATAACTGTATAGCTTTTGTGGCTTTCGAAAGTTTCTCTTTTTTTTATTTTTTTGCTGTCGTAAAGAAACGAAAAGTGCGATGCCACTTGAAAGTCTTTGTAGCCACATTGCAAGCTTCTTTTTAGCTGCGCTTACAAATTCTACCTTCGCTCTTATAAAAAATATCAATCATGCTGGAATTCCGCAGGAATGGACTTGAACAGTCGAGTTATCTCCTTCTGACAGCTTATCCCCGAATGCTTTTTTTCAAATACTGAGAGATTTTTGTAGGTAAACATTTCAAAAAATGCCCTGCAAGATTCCTGGATGAATGACGTTTCACCAAACTTTTCCGAAATATCGATATATGTGCCCCTGTGTGCTATTTAAACATTATTAAAGTCTATTCATCCAGTTCATTGTGCGTTAAGGTAGTTATAAATACACTTGTATTCATTTCTACGTAAAATTTATTTAACTACCTTAACGCGCAATGAACTGGAAAAATTTAGAAAGGTTGAGAAATTTATAGTCTATTCAGTTACCTTTGTGAAGGGAAATTTACCTGGAAAACTGTGATTATTTATTGTAGACATCAGTGGCTCCTAGTGTAGGCTGAAAGAGGCGACAGATTAACATTACAGGGATAGTTAATTACATGAGATGTATGAAAAATTTTAAGCATCAGAAAAACTAAAACGGACAAGGGATATTTTATGATTCATTTTTCAACTTTATTATTAAAACTTCTAGAATCTCAAAATTTGGCAGGAATTCTTAGCAAAGATTTTACTTTAAAAAATTATAGGTCTGACCATGCATCAACTCTTCTTATACAGCGATGCTTAAAAACTTTTCATACACCCCTCGTAGTACTCAATTTATACAGTGTTGCAAAATATGCTTGAGCGTGTAGGAGGCAGTAGGGTGTGTTCTGAACCCACATCTAAGCTAAGAAAAAGCTTGAATGAGAAAGTCTAAGAACGAATAATGTAAATGCATCAACAGACATTTCAATAACGTTGGTTCTTTCTTGATGAGTATCACGAAGTGTCATGCAAAACGTGTGTGTGTGTGTGTTGTTTTCTAACTCTGGGATATGTAGGTTCTGTAATGATAAGTGATACAAGAAGACATGGATTTTATTATAAATATCTATTACTATCGGAGCTGTGAGCTGGTATTCTCTTCAGTATGATAACTTATGTTTTCAGTTTATGTGGTTCATATGTAATTTATATGATAAGAATGCAAGTGCATTTCAATGACTGAAATGTTTTAGAGAAAGAGAAATACATTACCAAAATAGATAACGTCAGCCGCTACTTTTGTCAATAGATTTTCATTGTTCAAGCGCAATAAGTTCTCGGTTTAACAATGGACCAGCATTTCGTCTAAAGTCGCACAGATAAGAAAAATGTTACTTGCTGGGTGTAATCTTTCACAGTGAAGTCATTACAGCCAAGCAGAAGGTACTGCTTCATTACAGCCACATCCCAATGCCACATTGGCCATTGAGTTCTGGATATTGCCATGTGTCTGGGGACTCTTGGTTCATCTCGTGACATTCCTGTCATCTCGTTCAGTGCAAGTCTAAATCCATAGAGCTGAAATTATATCGAATGCTAAGCCTCTAATCTGACGACTGGGCTCCCGGAGATCCAATATTCTGTATTGCCGCAATCCCTTTTTATCTTAATGCACTTGACTAAGAAGGATCAGAAGGATTCTGGTCCTCTGGATGACTTGCCAATCCTACAAAGGATTCCTCCAATCTCATCCTATTGACGCCCCAATCTCCTCATTGCCAGAAATTGACTTTGACTTACGGTTTCAGGTCCCGGTCCTTCCGCGATCGCAGGCAATTGCCTGAAGTCAGGCTGCCTGGGCTCGTCAGGGCCGATAGATAGCCTGGGCCGACCCCAGCTTGATTCCATTATGCCAGGCGATGCTTCTGCCAGCGGGTATTGCTTCGTAAGCAGGGGAGGATGGAACTGGCAGAGTGAAGGTGTAGAATTGGCGCACGCTGTGTATAAGATTTTGTGGCATTTATCCAGGTATAGCAGTGTAACCGTTGCAGCGGTGTATAGGGTGCAGCAGCCTCTGCTACATTCATCGTAGCAGAAGCAGGTGTGAACTTGATAATGATATTCAGCATGGGAACGAGCTACTCTAATTTATGAGATTTCATATTGTGATTAACGATGATACGATGAGTAAATGAGTAACTCTACCTCTTGGAGGGTACGCAGCGCAGTCTTAGGGTGTGCCTCTGAGTAAGATAACTTAATCTAGGATAAAATGAAATTATTACTCGTGCAATCAAAATTTTGACGTCCAACCTTCCATTTTGGCCTTTGCACTATGCTTAAGCGTAATCCTAAGTTGACAAAAAGGCCTTTTAAACCAAAATGCTGATTCTACTTGTCAGTGGAGACGCGTCACAATATTTTCGAGTCTTCCAGAACAAAATAGTGTCTGACTTACGTTCCAACGTTTAAGTTTGAACCCCGCATTATTTCTAAGCGTGATTCTGAGCCCCAGTACAAGATAATGCAGACCAAGATAGGGACTCGACCTCGCAACAGGGACACTTCACAATCTTTTAGCTAAATTCAGAACATAATAATGACTCTGATTCCCGTTCTAACCTCTCAGTTTGGATACTGCACTGTCTCTGAGGGTAACTTCGAGCAATAGGAGGGACAATAATTAACCCCAAAATAGGGACTAGACCTTGCCCTAGGGACACTTCACAATCTTTTAGCTTAATTCGGAACGAAATAGTGACTCTGATGTCCCAGACTCTCACGTTCCAGATGGCTCTGGCTCTCAATTCGTCGCCCTGCAGGACTCAAAAGAAAGCCCTTCGCTGGCACTCGCCCCGCTCGTGTAAGAGCAATTTCGTTTTTAGGACTTTCTTTGATAGAAACTGAACTTCCCTCTTTCAATTCTGGAGTAAACGGAAAACGTTTCGAAAATCTTTACGAAAGGCCCCAAATTGAGAGTTGAAAGAAAGTTTGGCAAACGACTTAGTCGCCAATTTGTGACAAAATGCTCGCCGACTACAGGCGGGAGAGACGAAAAAAAACGTCCTAAAAAGTCGCCAGGGAAAAAACGCGAAGCTAACAAATCGGATCGGCGAATTCGACAAAAATCTCCATACATTAATAGGATAGGCTACCAGGTAGCTAGTGGCTCTTTGGATCCTTGGTAAAAGATCTTTGCATCTTAGATAGATGATCTGTAGATCTTTGATGAAAACGCACGAATCGTCGGGCGGGCACGCTATAAATTTTGCAACGCGATTCTCTTTTGATAGGAAATTCAATTTGAAAGGAGATCGAAAAATTCCTTTTTACTTCTGTGGACTAATTTGATTCCAAAATTGGAACCGGTTGTAAATTACAAGATAAAAGTACTTTGACATGGTAATGTGGTCGTGTGGCAGGAAAACAACAGGCTCATTCTCAGAATTAATGGACTGTAGATCTGCATTCATAGTAAAATCCAAAATGACAGTCATGCATTCTGCTCTTAATCAATCGGAAAATTCATAGGCGATTAACAGATGCTGCCCCAAAGATATCGCATCAATGCCTATAGTTTTTTGATAGGGTGCAGCTTCACAATATTGTTCATGAACATAGATACACCTAAAAGTGTCGCAATTATTCAGTTTTAAATGCACTATTATATCACAAACCCAGGTTTATATTGTGTTTTTATTGCAGCTTTTGCGCCCCTGCTAGCTACTTGCATCCCTAACGGACTTGTTGGTCGCCCAGAAGCTGTTTTGTGATTTTTGCTTCTGTGGAGATACAGTAACTCGGTGATGGCTCTCCTATTGGGTGCAAGCTGCGACGCAACGGGACAGGGCTAGTAGGTGGGTAATGGTGCGAGACATCGGTTTTTGAGGGTAGCCTACCCTCGCGGCTCCTCTCGCGCGTGAGCTTTCCGGTTTATAACGGCCAATGCTCTTCCGGTTTAGCGGGGGTCTGGAGGGCGCAAACCGGAAGTGGGCTGGGCCTGGGAAACCAGAAGTAGGTGGAGCCAGAACCTACCCTCAAAAACCGGTATTGCGCAGCTTTAACCACTACTGACCAGCGTGCTTCTCTACATACGCAAGGTGGCGTAGATAATGCCGCTTGGATCTCGTCCGCAAACGCTCAAGGAAACGCAAAGATTTCTATCATAGATAGGGGCGTAATAAGTCTGTCGTGTGTATCCACGCTAGTGGAAGTGAGACTGGCATACGTCTTTTTTAACGGCTGGGGGCGCTTATTGTATTTTATAATTATTTTTTTTTTTTACTGTTTCGAGTCGGTGGTCGTGTCATTGATTTAAGTATTGAAAATGAAGGTTTCCCGCTTCAGTTAATTGATATACACAAATTCTTCTGACTTGGAATAACTAGAATCCTCTCAGAAATCCACAGTCCGAAGCATTGCACGAAACACAGGGAGATGCACTGAACCCTGAGCATCGAACAGACATTTTCCCCGAAGCGCCGAGTGCGGACACGCACCCCATGCTTTCACCTAGCCAGCACCGCTTCCGCTCCGTTAGAGCAGGCTGTAGTGGTAATGATAAAACTGAGGGTATTACTTTCGTTGTAGTTACGAGTCACTAGTATCCCGGCCGACAGTTTAGTCCAGATCTACTGAGCGACACTCGGTATATGTCTAAGTAAAAATCAAAAAGTTAAAAAAAAACTTGCGAGTTTATTTTCATTTCAAGTAGTCGTTGTGAATCACCTTTCACAGATTAACTACGAACAAAATTTCTATGTACCCCAGAAAATGCACTGTCTACTTATAGATAAATAAATAGAAGCACGTTGTTATAGCGTACGATGTCGGATTGGTTGTACATCAACGTGTTTCTGGGACAAGAACATCCCGCTAGACGTACTCGCAATATCTGTGGGACAGATGCAGTATTCCTCGGAGACTATAACCTCTATCATAATTATGGTCCACCTCAAAAATTGGTTGCAGTTTTAACTTCGGGGGTGGCCAAGAATTCTGAGTGGGAAGATTTAAGAGAAAGAAAGTCCGTCTATCTGTCTGTCAAGCTCTGCATGTTAAGCGCCAAGTTCAACTGTCCGCATTCAACGGATTCATAATCATTCATTAGCAGCAATGCGAATATGTGTCTGAAACTAGTATGAATATATTCTGCAGGAGTTTACTTAAAAAGTGTTGTCCCAAAATCAGCTCGTCTTCCCGTGCACTGGTAGAAAAAGTCTAGTTTTTTTACGATGAACGAGTGTACCAATTAATGCAGGCATTACGTTTGCGGTACACGGAAAAGCTTCGTTGTTTCGGGTAAGTTTCCTCAGTCTGTAATTCCATAATCAATCGATGCTCCGTAAAATAATATACTTTTTTCAAATTAATGGAACCGACTTGAAATAACTTTTTCTGCAGCCACCAATTGGAAGTAGCTAAGTGAAGTGCATGTATACATAGCATGTATGAAAATTCTTACCTTTTCTCTCGCTCAAGAATATCGGATGAGATCCAGGCGGTGCGATGCCAGCTACTCGACATGTATGAGGGCGTCGTTACTGCACTCCGTCATCAGGAGCGGAGCCAACACTGAGTTTTCTCCACAATGCACGAAACGGCTAACAAAACTGATTGCTCACTAAACCATTGGTAACATTTGCATGTTATGTCCTACATTAGTCATAACTTTAATGCCTAATACTTTAAGACTGCCGAATACCTCGCTATAACGGATAAAACAACTTGATTACTGAACCGTATGCAATTTTTGCGTATTGCTTTCAACATAAAATTGGGTCCACTTTTAAATAACCTGAATACTTTTTCTTTGAAAGCCAGAATTTTTATCTCCCAGCTGCACGGTATCAAAATGTATTCCTTTCTCGGTACCCTCTCTGCACCTACCCTATATTTTGTCCGCTCGGGGGACATAGAATGGGCCATAGGACTTGGTTAGTTAGGTTCGCCCATCCTATGCTTTGGGGAGCAGCGCCCCCAGGGGGATTGTATAGGTTACCTTAGCCATTAGCTAGGCCTTCGGGACATCTGTCTTTCGTGCTCACTTTGCTTCTTTCCATCTGTATACTCCTACTGAAGATGCTTTGTTATGCTCTTCCTCTTCTTTCCCGACTTGCTGTTCCCATGCGGATTGACTCGTGCATGGGTTCCATGTTTCTCTAAACATTCTTATGTCCATTCTTTCTTTCTTCCTCTCTTTGGATCACAGTGTACTCTGCGGGTTGGGAGACTGAAACTAAGATTATAATAATGATAAATCCTATATTTTGTCTCCACTAACAGTCGTCGTTCTGTCTTCCTCTTTTTTTCCGACTAGTTGTTACCACGTGGCCCTCCGTGCGTGGGTTCCCCGTTATCCTTGAAATACTACACGTTTCTTGCTCTTCCTATAGCACCGTTTCAGTATCTAAGGAGACGGATGCACATAACAATAAGCCAGGAATATTGCAGTACTACTTTGCTTTATAGTTTCGCAGCAATTTCTTCCGGTAGTAATAATATTTTCGAAGGTCGAAATTACGAACTGAAACCCAAAGGTTTCTAGCAACCGTGAGCCCGGAGTCCATTTGCATATGCTTTCTAATTTGCCCCCGAGCTCGGAATTTTTATCCTGTTTCCTTCTGGCTAGACTCTTTTTCGCAAATTTTTCCCTCTTCTCGATTAACTTTTTCGCCTCGCAACCTTTGAGCAGCCGCGGTTAATTTTATTGTGCCGTTTCTGAAGGATTTTCTTTATGGAAAGATCTTGCTTTGATAAGAGCCGCGTGAGGTCGGGTCTTCCGGCAAGGCTTTCTACATTACCTGCGCAACCGAAAATATAATTTTTTTAATGGTACTGAAATATACCTGGAATGTATTAAGGTGCAGTCATTCCCAGCGTAAGTGTCAAAACTATAAGCGAAAACACTGTTAACAAACTCTATGGTTACATAATATATATATATTGCTAAAATGCTTTCAGCTGCAGTCACTCCAAGCCTGAATCTCAAGACGTGAGCGCAAACTTTGTTTAAAAAGTATCTCGAAACATTAATAGATTGTATTAAAATGCAATTAATTCCAGGTAAAGACTCAAATGCATAAGCAAAAATAATATTATAAATCTAACTTTGACATTACTAAATTACTTAGACTACTGAACACCACTAATAGACTACTGAACACCACTAATAGACTCCTGCAAACCACTAATAGACTACTGAACACCACTAACAGACTACTGGATATTTTCAGCTATTTTTTATGATAAAAGCTATACATATGTACCGGAATAGCCACCTTTTGCTAAAGATAGAGCAACCACGAAGAGAACGTTTACAGCTGTCAGTAGAGTTAACAGAAGTTACCTCTTGCTAGCACCTCCAGCCACGGAGCGCTATCAGGAGCCTTTGCACAATAAGTAGCCTAGTATGTTATGCCCTCCACGGTAGAGTGCATATCCGGCGCCCAAGTACGATACTCAGAGGTGGTCTGCTTTGCTGGGCTTGGTGTCTAAACGTAAGATATGTTGTGTTTGCTATGATTTTATTGGCACCGTGGTTAGAAATACTGCCTTGCTCGTTGTTTCGAAATCGAACGTTCTAGTTAGCCAGAGAAGGCAGTCTCGGTGCTGGGTAATGCTGTGGCATTGATAATCATCGAAGAGAAGAGGGCATTGACCTTATAGTCGGGAGCGAGTTACCAAATGAGCTTTTCGTCTATGAGTTGATGCTCAGGTAAACTATGGTCGATTGCAGCCGTGCACTCCTTTAGGTCCTAGAGGCGTTCTATCTGGAGCACAAACCAATGCATGTAAGTTTTGTTGTCGGAGCGTGCTATTTACTTTCACAAATCCATAAAAGCTTCTCTAGTCTGCTACCATAATAACTGCGTTTTTGACTACAGTGACTAAGGGCGGGTTCGATTGGGCAGCAATATTAAGCCTTCAGGTCTTAGCTTGTGCGAAGCTTCAGAGAGGGGCTCTGGCTTCGATTCGTTTAGTCACGATTCAGACATTGAGTCAAACTTAATCTCCTGTAATAATTCTCAGAAGTTCATCATACTCACTGAAAGGGGGATTTCAGTCGGTTCAACATAATCGATTTGCTTGTAACATCTGCAGTTGGATACAAAGTGACAAAGCCAGTCTACAGTTTCAGACAAGTCAAGTCTGGTGAGTTTGCTTAGATTGACATTGACGACCCAATCTAATGCGTCTCAAGAACAGCCAAGAATGCTTACGCTCAATTCTGAACTTACCTGGAAAAGCAACGCTGCTCGACGTGGCTTATCGCTTAACACAACACATCCTCCTGCTCTCTTAGCTGCTCAATATCCGAAATAGTGCGCAAATCTGAGACACGCTTCAGCTTGTTATGCGCACATCATCCACACGACGTATTCATGCCATCCAGACGTCATATGTACATCATCCGCCCTTTATTTCTACGTCATCCGCATGTCATGTGCAAATCGTTTGAAAGCCATGTATGTGTACGTTATCCACACGTCTTATGCATGGCGTCATCCATACCTCAGATTTGCATCATCCACATGTCGTATGTACGCCATCATATACACATTATTCAAACGTCACATACCGATCATCCGCACTCGATAGCAACGTCGTTCAGACATCACGTATGCACGTCGTCTACACTTCATATTTCCGTCATCCATACACCATATGTTCCTCATCCACTTTTCATATTCAAGACTGCCACTTGTCATGTGCTCGTCGCCATGCAGCACGGCAGTCACACGTCATCCACACGGCATTTGCACGTCATCCACGTACATCCTCTCATCAACCGCACCTCAGCCTCTCTTGTTCGTTGAGAACTTTTCCCTGCATGAGCAAACCCTGCTTGGCCGAGACAACCAACGAGGCCGCCTCGGTTTTTTATTTCTCGAGAAAACGGGAGGAAAAGAAAACGAGGAAAAACTTTCGTCATTTCAAAGCTCTTCTTGAGACTGCCTAAATGGAAGCTGCTCAATCCGCAAAAAGAAATCCAGAATGTCAAACATCTTTTTCAGCTCCTCCTCCAAGTTCTGCGGCACATGAAAAAACTTGGGCGGCTACTTTTTCAAGACAAGTGAGTCTTGATCAAGTAGCGGCGGGACCCGAAAAGTGACTCGTGGTTACGGAAAAACAAATAAAACTCAATCTTAGGGCGCAAACTTTCGCAATGATTTTTACGCGTCCAATAGAATTTTCTGCGGACCGTAAGAATGCGAGCGAATTTGTTCCTTCTTGTGCGTGGCTTTGGGCTCCGGGAGTCAAAATTGGTTAGTAGACTCAAAATATTATTGCCATCAAGTTATTCCTGTTGCTGTAACTATTAATAATAAAAGTGTCTCATATTGCTAGTGTTAATTTTCTAAATGTAAAAGCTTAAGAATCAACTAATACTTAATAACTAATAATACTGATTAATAACTACAAATTAATTATACAGCCCAGCAACTAGACGTATAACATCCCTGATATAATTTTTTTATATTACATTACTATTAAAATGCAAAGTCGTAACTAACGATACCGTAGTGATAATACTCTATCTTTACTATTATAACTAATGAAAAAATGTGACTAGACGCCTGACATAAATTATATCAATTTATTCGTATTGCTGCTGCTTTTAAAAAGAAAAGTTTCCTAACTACAATTAGTGATATTACTATATTGATATTATTATAATTAATGAAGGAAAGAATAAATAAAAGCGACGTACGTGTTAGTGATATGAATTTATTCTTGTTGTTATTACTACCAGTATTTATGTCAGAAAAATCTCCTTTAATGCTACTGGCATTACTCTATTTGTATCCTTATCTTTCCTAATATGATAAACGGGGTAATTAAAAGCCCAATGTTACTGATCTCTTTTTATTTTTTCTTGTATTACTTCTACGATTATAATAACTGTTACAACACTTAACTGCTAATTCTATCGTTAATAATCGAGCTGTGCTTTACAAATTAATGATATTCGCCCATCAGTTATTACTTATTTTAGTAAGTTTTTTCATTCAAATTTCTTGAATTTTAGATAAAAGTTTATGACAGCAGTAGTAGAACTTGATTTGGTGCATGTTGTTATGCGTAAATGCCTAGCTGAGTATTTTTTGTTTTTCAGATATACCATTGGACAAGCGCGGCTTCCTGTCTCCATCTCCAAGGTAAGATGTCCCCTCATCCATTCTTTAATCCGTTCTTGCACATTTGAAATTTAATATTCTCAGAGCAAAAGTTGTACGTTTTTCCGCTAGAATAAATTGTAGTTTTGTGCTGGGGCACTTATTACGTTTTTGAGCTGAGATTTCTGTTTGAATTCGAAAAAAAGAAATCTTGCACGTGCAGTTTTGTTGGGTCGCTCCTTTTGAACACCAAAAAAAACATTTTATGTCACGCGTGCACAACGTTGCAGAAGTATATTGTTTTCGTACTTTTATTATTCTAAAAGCTATATTTATTTTATGCAGATGAAGCGAAGCTCTGATAACTTCCATGTTTACCTTTTTTCTTTTATCGTGGAATAACTATTAGTAGTTATCTCATACTTCTTTACGTAGGCATCACTGACGATATCGCTTGTATTTCTTTCTTAATTATGAATCCATCTACACCAGCTTCAATCTTACAAAATCTTCCCATCAGTATCGTAATTGATTTACTAGCGCTCCTAATAACACGTGGAATAACTAAGTAGTAATAGAAGTAACAACATGAAAATATATTGATATCGAAAATTAAACATAACGAAATATTCATCATGAACGCAGTCACTATATGTAGTATAGCTTGCGTTAATGCCTCCGTTTATATGATTTGGACTTGGAAGTCTTCCTAAGAAAATTTGTCAAGATATGAGCTCAATCAACCTCTCTATGGTATGCCTGCAGTGAGCGAGAATATGTACGGGCATGGAGAAGTACAACAAATATACACAGCTCTCAAGAGCTGGTAGGAAGCACAATTATCTTACTGTTATCAACATTCACTGATACCGGTCACTATACAGTCTATATTCAGTTAACTTTAAAAACGCAAACGCACCTGCAATTCTTCCCCTTTTTGTAGCTACTTTTGTGCAGTTTTCTTTTGCCTCGTAAAATGAACCTCTATATTTTTTTTTTTTTTTTTGTGATTCTGGGAGCAAATCCTGCTACGCCTCGCAGCCAACCATCTGGCGGGAGCCCTACCGTCATCCGTGCTCAAGCTAGCGGAAACTTGTTTACATCCGTTTCCATATTAAGTGATCGTTCGGTGCCACAATACAGCGATAGAATATGCAAGCAAGCCTGGCTTACGATTACTCTGCATGCTAAATATTTTCCCGACGTTGCCATGCAATTTCGCGGGAGTCCAGACACCGTCTTTCTTGCATCAGTTTCTTGATACATCTTGCGACTTTGCTGTCCAATTTTTAATTTAATAAAGAGCCACGAAGTAAACTATTAGTTTGTGCTTTTGCGAACAGCGGCGTCTATTATTAATCATTTGCAATAATTCGAGTCGCGACTCTAAAATGCGATTTTTTGTCTACGGAGTTGATACAACATCTTCCTTCCTTCCTTCCTTTCTTCCTTCCTTCCTTCCTTCCTTTCTTCTCCTATCTTACTAAGATATAGTGTTATATTCCCAGTAAATGTTTACATCTTGTACTTTCAGATCGCTCTGCATCACGACTTACCATCAGTTATTTCTCATAATTTATTACAATCACGGCTTTCAAGCACGACATCCTGTGTCGAAGCATGAAGATCCTCCATTCACTGCCCTATCTTTGTAACAGTATGGTACACTGTCGTCTCTTTACTTCGGGGTGATAACAAACAAACATGTAATGTCCTTGTGTATTTTTCATTATTTTCACTATCATCTTTCGTAACCCCTTTGCTTCCTTCCCGATTTCATACTCCTACTTGCTCACGCTTTATTTTGTTCCTCCTCTACTTTCCCGACTTGCTGTTCCCATGCGCGTTGACTCTTGCATGTGTTCCATGTTTCACTTGACATTCTTTATATCCCTTTTTCCTTCCTTTCTTTGGATCACAGTGTACTTTGTGGGTAGATAGGCTTAAGCTAGGAATATAATGATAATAACTTTGATATCATCATTGTTTTTTACTGATACATTTTGCACTCCTTAAGAGCACGGCAATACTTCGTATGTTGCTTTCAACTATTACCTTTAAATCAAAGTTTGGCTCTGTACGTGTAACTGACTGATAAAATATATGGAAAACAACCCGACTGTAACCACTGTAACATTCCATAGAATACCAAATTTTGTAAAAAAAAATGTTCAATTGAAAGTAAAACCGACGTTGCAAAGACATCGGGACCTCATACCCCGCAACCCACCGAGTCCGGACAAACGAAAACACACACATAAACATAGACGGTGAAAACTATAGGAATGCATCCTCCGCGGGTTGTAGTCATATTAACCGACCGTCCGAACTTATTGTCTCAGTGTTCTTCCGACCGTCATACTTGTACCAACGCTTGCTCTGCAAGTTTTTATTCGTCACGACACCTGTTTCACTTGTGCTAAAATAAGTCTTTTATTCATTCGTATCAAAGTGCCTGTACAAGCAAGCTGCCTATATGCTCACCACTGAAACCAGCGCGCTGTTTTTTTTAACATGAAGCCGTGTTTAGAAAGCCAAAATTCTGCGCACTCCTCACTCTTTTCAAGAATAGGCAACGTTATCACTGAACTGCATGTAATGTGCAACCATAAGGGAAATAATGTATCGATATTCATCGTTTTATTCTGGGAACGTCTCCAGCGTTCCATATCGTAGTTATTTCTCTCTAAGATCACTGTATAACACCGAATGTTTTCAGTTGGATATTTTCATTAACTTCATTCTTGGATCCATATGGTAAGGCGCCTTGTATGTTTGGGAATTCAATAGATCACCCGCCTTCTTGCTTCTCCCATCGTTGCAGCAATACGCAGCACTGTCATTGTGCAATCGGTTATTGCTGAAAGACAAAGATCTGCCTCCACCTTTCTTCTACTTTCGCAACAATACGCAGCTCTACCATCGTGAGTAGTAGGTAAAGCTGCGAGATACCGGTTTTTGAGGGTGAGCTACCCTCGCGGCTCCCCTCGCACGTGAGCTACCGGTTTAAAACGGCCACTGCACTACCGGTTTAGCGGGGGTCTGGGGGGCCGTAAACCGGAAGTGGGCGGGGCCTGGGAAACCGGAAGTGGGTGGAGCCGGAAGCTACCCTCAAAAACCGGTGTCTCGCAGCTTTACCCACTACTGTCGTGTATGCGTTTACTACCGTATGGGAAGACAAAAACTCATCCACCTAATGGACAACTTTCACCTATCTTTGTAGCACAACTCATCGCTCCCATATTGCATCCAAGTAGGAAAACGAAACATCCTCCTCTGCCGTTTTTCTACCTTCAGGGCAACACGCGATTCGGCCCCTGTGCGTCCAGCTGCTGTGTAGGAAAACAAAGCATCCTCCTCGTCTCTTCTATCCTCGCCAACAGAACGCAGCGCCACCATTGTGCCTGTAGTTACTAGAAAATCACAACATTCTCTTTTTGCTATCTTCGTAACAATACGCAGCGCTGCCATAGTTCATATATTTACTAGGAAAACAAAAGATCCTGCTTCGCCTTTCTCCTATCTTCACAACAATACGCAGCGTTGTCATTGTCTTTGCGCCTACAACCAAACTCAGCTCTTGGCGCGTAATGCACAGCTCCACTACCTCATGTCTGCGGCGGATAGAAGTGCATACATTGCGATTTGTTCGCCGCTTCAATTACAGAGGCCGTTGCTGGCGCCATTTACTTAATTGAGGTACTTCGTAGCCGGCAAAAACCTGATGCACTTTTCCTAGGAAGGTCCTCAGAACTGTCGGCAATGGAGGCCGTGCCCACAAAAATCGCATCCATTTTGGCTTTGCGGAGAAGATATTTGTCAATATATGGCCCGCTTCGTATGGGGTCTCTCTCAACAGGGATGGGAGAGTGTGCAGTAGCGTCAGTTCAGCAGTTGTCGTACAGAAATTTTGGCTGCCACAGACATTGATTTACGGAATAAGCTTCTGAGGCGACCGAAAATTTTGTTGGGCTACAGTGAATCATAGCAGGGTTGGCGGAAAATCGCGGCAGGGCAGCCTGCCGGCCTTTCTTTCTTACTCCTTGGGTCCCAAATAACTG
This sequence comes from Parhyale hawaiensis, assembly GCA_001587735.2. Taxonomy (NCBI): domain Eukaryota; kingdom Metazoa; phylum Arthropoda; class Malacostraca; order Amphipoda; family Hyalidae; genus Parhyale; species Parhyale hawaiensis. The sequence continues at coordinate 8,056,622 of LQNS02277997.1, read as the reverse complement.
CAAGTATATACCGCCGTGGATAAATATTAGCAACGTTGTAGAAATGTTTATTTTAAGAAATTATGACACACTCACAAGTATATCAGAATACAACATATGTGCAAACTGTAAAATTATGTGAAGTTACAACGGAAAAAACCTTAAGAGTACTAACTTAACGGTAAATATGGAAATGGAAACAAGAACCTCTTAGAAACCTGTTGCCCTCGGCGTAGCCCAATCTCACGCGATGGCACAGTGGCAAACTGTAAGGACCTCCGAACAGACACTGCTTCCGGGGCACAAACGCTCACACACACTGGAAACTGTCGTCTATACATCCTGGCTTTTGCTCCTTTGAAGTCTGTTGTAAAAAGTTCCTTAAATTATTAAAAAGAAATTTCTTAAAATGTACTTTAAATCTTTATGGAGAGTTGGCCCAATGTAAGTATTCGTCTATGAGTTGATTATCTTGAAATTTTTTTACATATACATCACTTCTCAAAACGGCCTTGTCGAAAACTTTACAGTTTCCAATTTTGTTGAAAGAAAATCCTTGTTTCAGTTTGTGTATAAGTGTCATTACCTAATCTATTTAAAGGTTAATTTAACATTTTTTATAATGTCAAAGAAGGCAGTGAAGAGTAGTTCTAGTAGCAGAAGTAGTAAAAGGATTAGTTAGTTATATTGGGTAGTTAAAGCCTCTGTTTCCACTAAAAACACCATCTCACGGAGGAAGAAATAGGGGAGTGAAAGTATGTCGATGAAAGTGTAGAATCCTCCTATGAGGGTGTTCCCACACAGCATCAACGCGCATAGGAACATAAGTTAGAAAAGAGAATTATAAACAAAAGATAGCATTATCAGTAAGAGTATGAACATGAAAAGAAACAAAATGGGTAAGAAAGAAAAACAACGTCGCTAAGGCCTAGTATGGCGAAAGTAATCTACAGAGTCCTCCCTGGGATCACAGCTCCCCATAACGTGCGATGGCCGAACCTATCTTAGAAAGTTTACTAACCATAGTCAACTGCATCGCGACGGCTCCTTAGTGATTTTTACTTCCTTCGGTTTTTCTGCCGGAGTATCTCATGTTAGTAGCAGCCTCGGGCGAGTTTTATTTCTCTCAAAGTGGCCAGTGCACAACTGCCAGGAGAAAACAAGACGAATTGCATCATTGTGAGACGAAAGAAGTGAAGAAGAAAAATGCGGAGAGTCCCTTCCTTGGCTCCCCACACGGGAACAAGTAGGAGTCCCGTTGAATGGGTCGCAATCAACCAATGCATCGCGTCGGTAGCCCACCTATAGTGGAACAGAAGGAGAAGCATAGAGGACTTACCTAGCTCTACAAACTAACCTTATTAGAAAGACATGAGGTCAGATGAAACATTCCCTTGCGGAAAAGGCACTCGGGACAGCCCTTGGTGAAATGAGGGACATAAATATTCTGACAGAGATGGGATCCGCTAGAAATACCCCCCCCCCCCTGACCGGAAGGCATTAAAAAAAATTGTTTACATTGTGTGCAGTGAAAGCCGTCATCAAGCGTCTTACTGTACACTGAAGAATATCATTTCGTTTAACCCGACGTCGTTTCCTGCTTATATTTACATGTAAATATCGTCACCCAGTACTAGCTTGCCGTAAGCTTAGTATTTTTTCTTGACTGCTTTAAGATAATAACGTTCGTTTTATATGGAAAATATAGATCATTCGCACCAAAATCAACTAACTCTCATTCTGTTTTTTTCTTTTTTTTCAAAAAAAATAGTGGTTCTTCAAATTTGATCCTATCAATCACTTGAATTATTTTATAGCAGGTTTTGGGCGTGTTCGATCGGGCGTTGAAACCAAGCTTTCGAAGATTCTCGTCCGATACTCCGGACAGCTGTCCTGCATTAGACCTGTTGAACCCAAAGTCAGAATTAACCCTAAATCCTTTGCCCCTGAGACTGCCAGAAACTCAACTTACTCAGTAGGGGTGTGCCGATACCAAATTTTTTGCCGACACCGATGTCGATTCTTCTTTACCCTTAGTTGCCGATGCCGGTACCGATGCCGATTCCCAATTAAAAGCCGATGCTGATTCCATCTCTTATCAGCTTTTACTATAAAAAATAGTAAACTCCCCTATGGGGACATAGAATGGGGCATAGCCTAAGCCATAAAATGGTTAGGTTAGGCTCAGCTATCCAATGTTATGGCCCTAATGGGACATAGAATAGGCCATAGGGCTTATTTAGTTTAAGTTCTCCCTTAGAGGGCGTAGGATGGGCCATAGACCATATGGTTACGTTAGTTTAGGTTCGCCCATCCTATGCTATGGGGCCAGGCAACCACAGGGGGTCCGTGTAGGTTACCTCAGCCATTAGCTAGGCCTTCGG
>LQNS02277997.1:8030021-8053494 GCA_001587735.2 Parhyale hawaiensis | reverse complement strand
TCAATCAGTTTTGAAGTGAAGACTGTTAGCTATTCAATTTAGTCGTATCATACAGCTACTCACGAATACTTGAGCCTTCTTTATGTTCTGGGTTTAGTCAAATCGGATTTATTTCTAATAATCGGTGTAGAAAAAAACTAACCTGATACAGAGAAACTTGTTGTTTTCATTTTCAGTGCATCTGAATTGTTTCATAAAAAAAAACTCACGGGGAATAACTCACGATTTTGGTCAAAATTATCTCTTTTTTTGCCGAAATAAGTTTTCGGTAGTGTGAAAGGGTGTCCTAAAATTTTATAGGGCTAGAGGCACTAGAACCCACCCCTCCCAAAAAAAACGGCCAAACGAACGAGGAAGGGTCAAATTTATCAATTGTGGACCCATTGTTCTGATATTTACACATCATATGTAATTTCGAAAAAGAAACATATTTTGCTCCAACATATTTTTTGTTTGGGCATTAATTTTTGAGATTATGGGAAATATATGTGTATACATATATGTATACCTATAATATATAAGATCCCCAAAGAGGGGTCCTAACGGGGGGGCGGATGGGGGGGGGCGAAAATAATGAAATTAGGCATGCATATTATATATTTGTAGGTGCTAATACAATATGAATACAGCATTCAAATTACAGTCATAGCTAGTGCAAAAAAGTGCAATATGTGACATTTTCACAATATTTGGTAAAAGTTTACTTAGGCAAATTCGAAAAAAATTGTTTTTGTTCTTAATCTACTCAGTTTTCCATGTAGATTACTATTCTGAAATCAGTTTGAGGCGGTCGGCTCTGCTTTTTTGAGGTATATGACTTTGAAGTTCCCATGGTTTTCCTATGGGAGAAAATACCCTGCGATGGCAGAGTGTAATGAAACAGCATTTATCTAGGTTTTTTTTAACCTAACCCAACAAAACATAAGCCATGCCATAACTCGAAAAATATTACGAAGATCGAAAAATTGCCGTGAATAAAATGTTAATAAAATTCAATTTTACGCATACTGTGCGAATTTCATAACGATCGGACCATGAATGATGGAAACATACCCCTCACCCCTCTTGCTGGGGTTGTAACTAGAAAACTAGGCTCGACCGCGAAAAACGGACTTCAGATTCAGATTCTACATCAAAAAATTAAGTATAAGAAAGGATGAAAAAAAATAATATGTGCTTAAAGTAAACTAATACCCAATATTTTATGTTTTTGCCTATCCTGTAAAATGTAATTTTTCCACCTAAAAACAATAGTAGTCAAAACGATGTCATGCAAGGAAAAAAAGGCAGTTTTGGAGTCTTTGAAACATTCCTATCAAAGTTATAGAAGCACATGTTCCATTGTTACCCTTATATTTTTTTTATTCCAGCTCAAAACTAAAAATTTTGCTTTTTTATTGTATTTCAGTTAGCGATCAAAAATTGCATATCAAAAGAAAACGAAACATAAAATGGAAAATTTGCTTTTATAACTTTGCTAGGAATGTTTCAAGGATTCCAAAACTGTCTTTGTTTTTTCCTAGCATGTACACTTATTGACTTCTATTCTTTTGAAATTTAGAGTAATATAAAACTAAACATATATATTTCCCATTATATCAAAAACAAAGGCTTAAATCAAAAAATTACTGAATCAAAATGTGTTTCTTTTTCAAAATTATGTATACTGAGCAAGAAACTAATCGGTCCAGAAATAAAAAAGAGTTTTAGAAAAAAATCTGAGTTAAGGGGGTCCTTTAGGCGAAAATCGTCATAATTATCAATTTTCTGTTTTTTGCTCAAAAAGTGTCTTCAGGTATGGGGGCATTACGTCCTAAATTTTTAGCTGGCTAGCGGCACTAGAACCCCCCCAAAATGGGGGGGAGAAATGGGTCCACAGGGGGTCCAAATTTGCCTTTTTTTTTTGCTGCAAAATCATCAGTATACCAAAGGCTATTGTATACCAAACTNAACAAAGACAGTTTTGGAATCCTTGAAAGATTCCCTACAACAATTACGTTTCGAAATTTTTGTTTTCTTTTTCGTTTTCTATTGACGTGAGATTTTAGATGGTTGATTGAACTATTTCAGTCACCCATCTAAAATCTCACGTCATTAGAAAACGAAAAAGAAAAAGAAAATTTCAAAAGGTAATTGTTGTAGGGAATCTTTCAAGGATTCCAAAACTGTCTTTGTTTTTATTCTAGCATAAAAATTAAGGCAGTTCTATTCTTTTAAAATATATATATATTATAAATATACATATATATAAAAAACTAACGCCTAAATGGAAAAAGTTACACGAGTAAAAAGTGTTTTTTATTTAATTTTACATATTGTGTGAAAATTTCAGTAAGATCGGACCACTAATAAAGAAAATTCCAAAATTTGTAAACGACCCCCTTAATGCTCTGAAACTGTGTTTTGGCGGTTGCCCAGTGCAGGTCACTTTACTTAAGGAATCGGCATCGGCAAACGCCAAAAACGTGCCGGCACCGATACTGATCAGGTCTCCAAAAAATTGTTGATACCAATGCCGATTCCAGGTCCCTAAAAAAGTGTCGATTCTTACTGATGCCGATACCCTCAAAAAGTGCCGATTCTTGCCGATACCGACGCAGATAAATCGTCACATCGCTACTCAGTAAAATAGAGTTATCAGTGGGCTTAAAGTAGTCGGGTCGCATCTCACACCTGGCACAGTGATTCAAATTTACAAACCCAAAGCTTCTGTTTGTCGTTTGGGACAAGTCAAGTCTCGGAGGCTTAATTTCAGCGCCCAATTGAACTTGTGCTTTATATATAGAGAGAGACAATATAATTATGCTTTACTTGGCGAGTATGGATCGGTGCTTCTAATCCGGGCTCCAGTCCCTTAAATTCAGTAGTATTAAAATAATACAGCATGACAACGATGTTCAAGTGAAATACTTGACGTTGATCACGTTAAGAAAAAATGCTCTACTGCAGCCATGTTTGGTAAAATGGTTCTTTCTGGGCTTCCCTGCATGTTGATGTTTGCTTTAAATTGTTCCTCCTCTTGTCACCTGACGTGCTTTTTCTGCGTTCGATGATAAACCGAGCTTTTACTTTTATTCATTGTGTAGACCATCCTATGCCCGGCAATAGTAATCCAAAGAGATGGAAAAACCTCTTAGTCTGCCTACTAGTTCTTGTATTTTCACCTTTCTATTATCGCCTGTATTACGACTTCTTGTCAAAATCAAAATTTGCTATTAATCAATTTTCTGTTATTTTTCATGTGTTACTCTTTNATAGTAATCCAAAGAGATGAAAAAACCTCTTAGTCTGCCTACTAGTTCTTGTATTTTCACCTTTCTATTATCGCCTGTATTACGACTTCTTGTCAAAATCAAAATTTGCTATTAATCAATTTTCTGTTATTTTTCATGTGTTAATCTTTGATAGCTCCTATCATTGATACTATTTAACAATTTCAGCCTGTAGCTCAAATTTGTGGAATTTTATGAATTTTTCGTAATTTTCCTCACAGAAAACTTATACTTTTTCGCACATCATATTATAGCTTATAATGCTAAATAGATTTAGCAAATGTAAAAATTCGTTAATTTTTTGTTCCTTGTTAATTGATATAATTTTGAATATTAAAATTTCTAATTTGACAGTTATTCATCCCACGTCATCCATAAATATGTTCAGTACTGTAGCATTTGGTATATTATAGCTATTGGATTAAGTTCTTCTCCATTGTAGATTACATGAAATAGATGATTAGTTCATTTCCTACCTCACTATTTTCTATCAATTTTTGTCCAAATTTGCCCACCAAGATGGACATTTCATCAAACTTTTAATAAGTTTAATATGTCAAAGTTTAACTCTTCAGGATGACTTTGGACGCTAAGACGCGCAAACTTTAGATAAGCTAAATGAAAAGTCGTACGAGTTTCTTCTATTATGTCCTGCCTCATTATTTTTCTCATCGGGGAGCGAAAAGATTATTCTTTTTCTTCCTTATTTTGTCTTTTATGATTTTCCTTTAAATGAAAAACAGGATTCCCACTTAGGTAATTTTTGCAAAACAAAATATTATAAGCAGTGAATAAACTAATAAATACTGAAGAAAAGATTTCGTTATCAAAATTTATTTTCTGCATTTTATTTTTTTTTTCTCGATGCAGAAACTATGCTTTATTATATCAATACTTTTTGTCGCAACAGAAACTACTCTTTGTGTATTTATGAATTAGATGTGCCCTTCGAAATTGAAAAAATTCCGCTTGTTTTTCTTCTTAAATTAAATTCTGCTCATCAACAGAAATGATTTTTTCTTTTGCTTTTTTCGTTCATTGGCTTTGTGTCAACAAGAAAAAACTTTGATCAATTTGTCCACAGCTGGTTTTCGAAAATTGTGGCTTTACTTGTTTGCCACTTTGAAATCTGTATGCACCATGTTTTAATTTGATTTCAACTTCAATATCTAATGCACTCCATCTTTACTCATTTTTACACCAGAATTATTACTGCCCAATATACTACTAATATGATCTCCCACTGTACCGTACACTGATTCATATTCAACTTTAACATTTCATTGCACTAACCCTTTTCCCCTGCATGCATCCTCAGTTCCTCATCTTATACTCGTTTACTGTACACGCGTTCTCCCGGCAGTGCTTGCGAGCTCCATGTTCCAACAGTCTCTTCAATCCATTAACAGGGAAATACTCGCCAGAACAGGAACCACGACGCTGCAGAAGACCAGCAAGCTGAGAAAAAATTGTGGTATTTTGACTACCAAGTTGGCGAGTTTGCGCCTGTTGTTTGTGACGTGAATATGTAAAAGTGTTGGGTATGGGACTTTGATGCTTCGCTGCAAGCTGTTATGAGTACGATACGAATTTTCCTTGATGTTTGGGACGACTTTCTCATCTCATTTCGCTTCAGATGTTTTATGTTAGGTTAAAAATTTATTAACTTTTTGCTCAATCCCTGTGACACACTTGAAAATATTGGGCATTTTAAAACCTTTTATAGCTCCATCTAAGCTGTTGTATGTATGATGCAGGTTTCCACTGAAGCTTGAACCTTCTTTCTTCGTTCATTCTATTCTGAACTTTTGCAAAGCTCTTTGAAATTTATAAGATTCTTGTTTGTTTTTTGTGGCATATGTAAGAATATTGAGGATGTGAGCTTTTATGCCCCTCAGTAAATTACTATATACTACAGTGCCCGCGCTGTCAAAAATGACAGTGAACAATCTCTGATGACCCTTCTTGATTGATCATACTTTCGTTATTTCAACTGCTAACTTTAACGGTACGTAGAGATGAGCGTTTACGGCTTCACATTGATCTCTACTATATCGTCGATAAATAATTTGCCATACCACTCCGAACTCGGTATCCACAATACGGACTCGATTATTTAAGGCTCTGGATCTCTCTAATTTTTTTTTTAAGTGAGATTATAGTGAACTTGTACAGTGAAAATTAGTGTATTAATTTACCAGTGAACTGAAACCAAACCTTTAGTGTTAATTTCTTCCTATCTATTCTTAAGAGCGTGACACGAAACATATAAATAAATATATAAACACACGACAGTCATTCTTTGTATTAGATTTGCAGGCTAAGCTTCTAGTCTAATCTGAACTATGTTTGTATTTGCTTATTGTTCATATTTGCTTTTTTATGCTTGAAATTACACAGAATTTTATAACTTAAGTTGAACTGTTCAATTGAATACAGCAACACAGAAATTACGTTTTTCCAACAAGATGGAGCTACAGCGCATGCAACAGGAGCAACAATTCAAATGTTGAAGACAATTTTCCCAAGCTGATTGATTTGTCGTTTTGGCAACATATTGTGGCCACCCCGATCTCCAGATTTACCCGATCTTTCTCTGGGGAAACTTAAAGGCAAGAGTCTACATTTACATGCTTGAAACCTTGCAGCAGCTGTAAAGAAATATCAGCCAGGAGATCATAAACATTTCAACAGCGACGTTAGAGAAAGTAATGAATAGTATGCAAGAGCTCGCGATTGCTCGGCCAATAATGAAGGTCATATAAAGAATATTGCTTTCCATACTTAATGCGTTGCATTATTCTAATGTAAGTAAAACTTTAAAATCTCCTGTTTCATTTGCAAAAAAAAGCAAATCACTCTACCATTTTTAGTTTTTATGTTATATTTTTTTAATGGTACCTTATTTATGGCCTACCCTTTATAAGCAAAAAGTTAATTTGAAACTTATCTCTTGCAAAGTTCATGTAGTTATAAATTATAATGTCTTAAAGCTCAAAAAGGATTGTTTAACTTTAATTCTGTAATTTTTGTAGCCTTACGGCAAGAACTTGAATAGCCTTGTGACAAGAATTTGAACTTAAATTACTTTAATAGATTAATTCACAGTTTATGGGCTCGGTTCTATCTTGGTTTTGTAGAAATAGAGAGCCTCCATGCAAGCAAAGTAGGAAGTCTACCATTTATATAGAACTTTAGTCTCTTTATTTTATCCTGCGGGAAAGCAAAGGCTACCATAAGCATGCATCGCATCATAATCGCACTTGAGATTTAAAATAGTGGCCACTTAAATACGAACATAGTGAAGCACAATTAGCAGAACAGAACGATGATAAAGTGGCTGCGAGAGACACAAAAAAAAATTCACTGCAGCTGTTACAAACTCGATCGCAAGAAGCTAATTCTTCAGCAATAGCCACCCGGTAATCTTGAGCTGGGTTACGTACGAAGAAAACGAGCAAAAACTATATCAGGTTTGGGAAAGGCCGAAAGATATTTGTAACAAATAAGTGTAATTTTTTTTCTCTCCGGTAACGCCTTGACGATGAACACAGTATGTGGCCCTGCGTGCATTGTCATGAAGAAGATACGATTCGGCCATGTATCCTGACGTTTTCTTCTCAAGTTCTCCCTCAACCGCCGCAGAACTTCACGGTAGAACAGTGCGTTGGCGGACCGACCAGGCAGAAACGACATTTCCAGGCATTATGTCGGTTGACGGCCGTCCTTGATGGGACTGGTCTTCAATCGATGTTTTACCATCTTTAAAACATTTAAACCCAGAGGTAATTTTTTTACTGTGACCTAAAGTGTTTTCCTACAACCTTGCGTCAACATTTGATGTGTTTCTGCAGCCCTGTTCCTGAGTTTGAAACGAAATATTATGTGGATACGTTGGTCCTGAAAATCCGCCAACGTTATTTTCGCATGTCAGTCAATATGAAACAGTGAGAATATTCGCATACAACCAAACTCGCCCTCCTAACACAAAGCTGCTTGATACACTGACCCACAAAGGAAGTATGAGCCTCATCGAATAGAATTTTATCATACTAGCTAGACTTCCCAAGTTAGACAGACACTTGGGAGCTTTTGAATAGCATCTCTAGTTATTCTAGGTTACACAGATGCTGAGTACTCAGATTTTCCTGGATTTGCTTTGTACAAGTAGCCAGTTTTGTTGGTCAATCTCGTGCATATAGACATGTGTGTGTTGCGCAACGTTTCTTCAAAACGTATAGTGTTAGCAACAGGCTTTAACAACTCCATGCAATACATGTTTCATGGTGAATTATCGTGCTGCGCATTATTATAGCCGACGAAAATATGATGCCGTTATATTCTCTTTTATTGCGACGCTTCTAAAGCTTAAACTTTTCCTTTTAGACACGATGAAGTTCCAAGCAAAGGGAATTCTTGAAGTACAGAGGACGGCATTAATGAATTTTTGTGGAGGCGGCCTTAGACTTGGCCTTAATCTGCTGCCTTAGCCGAATTAGATTGCAGTTTTATGACGACGGAGCTGCAATGAAGTGATGTTCATGCATTTCCTTTGACTACATTTCTAGGGGATATGTTGCTACCTTTATTTTTCATACAGTTTTACTCGCGCGTTTATCAATGATTTTCAGCGAAAACAGCACATATAGCATTGAGAATTATGTCATACATTCTTTTGCGCTACGTTTTTAAACGAAAAAGTTATCAACTTTATGAGTCCACCTCGATTTTTCGCAAGGCGGAAAAAGAATTTTTGTGAAAAATAGCTCATATAATTTCAAGAATTATATCATACGTTTATTCACGTTGAATTTCTAAACGGAAACTTACTAACTTTAACATTTTCTGCTTGTTCACATTTCTGAACACGATTTCTAGGGAAAGGAGATCGTCTAACATTAAAAAGTGGAGAAGTATATCTTACATTTCCTTAGGCTACTTTTTAAACCAAGTGTTGGCACCGTTTTTGTCTTATTCGCTGTTTTCTTCAATACAACTCTGAGAAAACTGTGTTCTTGCTGTGCTTGTTCTTGGATTCTTTTAGGCTGAATTCAAAAACAAATCTTGTTGATTTATTCAAGGTAACATTTGCACGCCTGAATATGATTTCTTGTGACGATAGTTCATATAACTTTGAGACTTCTGATGCCATACTAGTTTCACTGGCTTTCAAATAGCCATGATAGCTCTTTGTTTGTTGTTGGGGGGACTGGACGTTTCTAAATTTCGGATCAAGCGTTTCCCTTCCAGTGAGTGCTTTCTGCCTGTTTTCTCTTTCGTTTTCCATGAAAACATCTTTTATTTGCTCTGGCTGTTCAGTGGCGTCAAGACAAGACCTTTTTGAAGCGCTCGAACATTCGCTTTCAATGAACAACAATAAATTGCAATAGTGATAATTATGACGTTGAACCTATTCGATAGCTACTTCTTTCTTAGGCTTCATTTCTGAGCGCTATTTGCCAACTTTATTTCCTACTCACTGATTGATTTACGGACGCGGACAATAGCTTTAATCGAATAAAATATCTAACGCAGGGCAACTAATATAAACTATTTCTCTAGCTTCTCCTTAAGCTTCGCTCCCAAATGCTGTGCTGCAAACTGCTTTTTTCCTTTATTTAGTATTGAGTTGAGTCGCGTTTCGTCACAGTTACTTCTGTTCAAGTAAATTGAATACCTTCCAGGACTATGTTGGAGTATTGCTCTAGATTTTCCATTTGCGTCATCTTCATTCAAAAGCTGCAACCACTGAATATTGCTTGTAATATTTTTTTCATTTTTTACTATAAACAAATGTCTCATTCAGCAATTAAGTTCTTCTGGTCGCATAATCTTAGCATTTTTTCTGCCTCAAATAGAGCCCAGTGTAGCGAATCGAAAGCGAGGCTATATTGGTGACTGTTTTGTCTACGATCGAGCTCTGTGCTGCCTCCTCCCCCCCTGCCTGGAGGCAACATCTGCACTTAGCTGAGGACGCAGTGCATGTCAAAGAGTTGTAGCGTGATGCTGTGCTGTGCTGCAGGCCAGCTCTCTAACTTCTGTTTAGTTCGTGGTGTTCAACAAAATATTATCGAGATTAGATTGCAATTATTGGGGATCACTAATGCACTGGAATGTTTTTCGTACATTTCTTTTTCAAGCTCACTTTTTCAATTACATTGCCCAATCTATGTTTATTTTGCAGTGTTTTTATAGGATCATCTGAACGAAATTTTTAATAAAGCTTGTATGTATGACTCTGGAGACAGACTTCCAGTATTGGTCTTGCTTCACTTTGTTTTTTTTTTTTTCAACCTCACAGCTTTCTTGGCGTCCATATTGGTGACCAGCGCCACCATCTTCCGCATACGCTCTTGCAGAAGTGTATCCTATATTATACTTTTATTTTGGAATTTGTTTGATCGTAACGAGCTTGTTTACGCATTTTTGTGTGTGAGTTTATCACATACCGGTAAGCTTAGAATAAAAAAAAAAACACCTTAAATAACGCTGTTTCCTCATTCTGTTGGTGCTCATAATTTTTGGAGCCATAACCCCGTTTCGTTAAAAATCCTTTAAAATGTATAATCTTGCCCTGCAAGCGCGCTGCGCATGATAACTAATACCGAGGCCACACATGCATTCGCACTCACAACTGGATGCGAGGATGAACCAAGGAGCTTCAATAGAGGAGGAGGGAGCCGTACGGCCCATTCACAGATTCACTCGCGAGTCAACCAGATCTTTTGTGGCTAGGAGACGCGTTCATGAAGCTCATTGATGGAAGTGACTAGGGAGCAGCGAGTTTTACGGGGGAGCAGCAAACAAACCGGTGTAGTGATACGCAGTTGGTGCATACGGCGACTGGCTTCAGCCACAAGCGACTCTTGAGCTTCAAGGGCGAGGCTCTTGGCAACCTCCTCTACTGAAGCTCCTTGGGATGAGCAACTCAGTGAAACACAGTAGCATAGACACGGGGGCATGATTGACATGTGTGCTGCTCATATTCACATCACGTTATTGCTATGAAAAAAGTATAGTATGGGCCCGGCACAAGCGTAACCTACATATGTATATGTATATATCCTGGCATGACTCCTTATCAGCAAGGTCAGTCATCCATCTGCTTCATGGGTCACCCCGTTACCCGTCAACCGCTTCCTTTGCATCACCGAGATTTTTCTGTAACCGCCAAGAGGGAGGTGCTCAGGGTACAACAACTCAACGGATAAGACAGAAATCAGCAGAATTGATTGGGTGCCCTGTGATGTCAGCAGACTCGACCCAATCTGCAACTTCAGATGGGGTGCGCTGTAATGTCAGCAGACTCGAACCAATCTACACCGCCAGATGGGGTGCGCTGTGATGTCAGCAGACTCGATCCAATCTACACCGCCTGATGGGTGCCCTGTGATGTCAGCAGACTCGACCCAATCTACACCGTCAGATTGGGTGCGCTGTAATGTCAGAAGACTCGACCAAATCTACACCGCCAGATGGGGTGCCCTGTGATGTCAGCAGACTCGAGCCAATCTACACCGCCGGAAACTCCAAGAGCACTTTTTTTTAGCTATGAATTGGCATTTAAGATAACTTTTTTCACCCCTTCAATGTCTCATGTTGGTAATAACGTATCTACAGAGCTCATAATTACGAGAAGCAATAAGTGATGGGATTTACGTAAAAGAATGACAGTTATGAGCTCTCGAGTCTGATTAATCCTTTCATAAAACGAATGTTTAGCAGATACACACTTCGCATTAATTTTTTCCGCTTCTGTTCTCGTTTCTCAAAAGCTATATAGCACCAAAAATAACCCAAATCACTCCTCGTATATGGTACAGACACTAGCACCTGGATATGAGACTCCTGCACTGTCAACACGCTACTTTGCTTGAGATGGCAGTAGACATTTTCCGCACTTATGACGGTAGATCATGTCAGAAATGGTATTATGGTATTAATAATATTATGGTATTAATGGGATTTACTCTGTTTATTGAAGTGCTGCGACCATTTAAAAATTATATTAAATACAGCTGCACTAATTTTCTTATGCCCTGCTTACTACAACCAAAGCAGCAATTGACGGCATTGTGAACTAGAGCTATTGTTTCCAACTGCTGCTCAACAAATAACTGGACTGGTACCCGACTTCCTATAGATTACAGCACGATGCCGGATGCTGATTTTTTTTCCAGTACGCTGATAATTATTGTCCCACTGTTTCACACGTTACTGTTATTATACCCTGGTGGTACTGACCCTCCCACAGCCTCTTTTACTTCACCGACTCCAAGATCTTTCTATCACCCCCTCTCCCCCAGCGGGGGATTTGGTGACGGTACTCAGCACTTCGCCAAACGCCGCTCCTACGGATACAGTCGTGGAGCATTCCATTGCTCGAAAGCAGCCAGCCCCCAACCACCTCACCTCAAAAGTCACTTAAGTTCCGGGAGAAATTAGGACCCTCGAGAAGGTCCAATTAGGGCATTTAATTTTATTTGGGGTAAGTTTTCTTTTAAAAGAACTATAGCTTAACGAGAGTCTTGGTGACGCGTTTGTTAGCAACAGTCTCTTTGTTTATGCTTGTTTGCTTAACGTTCTATTTATAATATTTTTATTGCTTATATGTACATTTGTATCATCTGTAGTACTTGAATATTTTTTAGTATTTTGGTCAACGTTTCTTTAGGTAGCAGTAGTTCACTCAGTTAAGACCTCTTAATCGCATTGCTAGGAAGCAAATTGTTGGACTATGTTCGTTTGCGTACTTTTCATATATCGTTTCTTGATTAGATGCATCTTTGTATCAGCATTTGTGAAAGCTTAAAAATCGTAATCGGACATATATCTTTAAAGGAATTATGGTTTATCTGGAGTCTATGGACGAATTTATTAAAAAAAAATAACTGTAAATGTTTTACTGGTCTGTGGAGTATATGTATATTTTATTATTTTATTCTATATTTACTGCATGAATCTCCTTTGCAATTTGACCAGTTTTGTTTATTTTATAGCAGCTTGCCTGAAAAACAGCAATAGCCCTGCATGAGCGTTGAGGTGACCTTTCCATTTGTAGGCTGCATAGTGTTGGCTTCTTTGTGTGGTACCTTGCAATTAACTTTCATATCATTATTACCTCCGCCACGGAGGTTAAGTTTGTGGCCCTTAACAATCAGGCAAACAATAAGAGAGACAAACATACATACAGTAGTCGTTGTGTGAGTTTATCCAAACTAACCTAAAAGTACTTTAAACGTGTTAGTTAGACAGTCCTTACAGTCTACATTGACTACTTTTTTATAGTGTGATGATGCGTTCGTTTTTTTTTTTTCTTCTTCGTCAACCATTCTATGCTTCAACGTTGCTTTATTTGGAGGAGATCTGCGCTATCAGAGTGCATATTCTATTTATCGTTGCATGATCATAATTGTATTCTTCTTTTTTGCTTATTTATCATTAAAACTGCCATCTAAGGATTTATATGCTTACAAATTTCTAACGATAATTGATTAATTGTAGTGGTTTATTTTTGAGCAATTGTACGGGCTTGCTGTGAATAATAATAGATTTTAATTGTTCAAATATATTTTCAGGTATAATCGAAATTACTGAATACGTCGCGTGCACTTGTTTACTTAACACATGGAATGAGAAATTAATTATCGGCTGTCAATTAGGATTAAGGATTCATTGTCGCACTTGTTATTGATTAATTCATCAGTCTTATGACGTTCACAGTGCCCCCAAAATGTTATTTAATCTAATAAGTTAATGCTCATCAACTTTTAAAAATGCATTGTTTCTATAGGTAGTTAAAAAAAAGTTTGCTCACATGCTTCCTTTTTTTTTTGCTCATACTCTCACTTTAATACTATTATTATCTCTTTCAATTTAAATTACGGTCATAATAATAATAATAATATTGATGCTATTCGGTCCATTGGCGATCGCCGCCGCAGGCTTTGACAATAGCCGGAATTCGATGGCTATCAGTCTACGGACATTGCTCCTAACATTACATTACTTCATTTTCGAACTCCTTCGCCACTGCACGTAGCCAAGTACCTCTACAAATGAACCCTTTTACTACTCCATATAGCGATAAGCCCCTTTTCAACTCCATATACATTTACAGATGAACCCTTCGCTACTACAGTTACCATATTCAATTAACCCTTTCTCTACTACAGATACCCGATACCATTACCAAAAATGTCGTTACTGTATCAGAGTTCCAATATTAGTGAACCTTTCCTTATACTTTTACGAACGGGTCTTAACGACACTGAGATCTCCAGATACTATTATCATTGACCTTTACACTATCGGGGTGTTCAGATACGACTCACCATTGAATTCTTTCGTAACTAATATCTCCAAGCTGTCCCAGTCCCATTGCCTGAGACAGCCTAAAACTCTATTCTGATGAACATGAAGACCTCCGAACTCTATAAGACAATCGGTTCGTGAATAACTCCTGAAACTCAATCGAAAGTATCGAAATAACGCACATTACTGAAGTTCCAGTCAAGTTAAAGCTAATAAGATTAGCTTATCTCGAGGGAACTGCTCCAATCAGTTACGCCTTTTGCTAATAAGGGATGATATAAATTCACTAAAATTTTTGTCTGCCTCATGAATGCACATCACTTTTTTGCGTAATTGGTACCATTTGGCTACAAAGTTTTCAGTAAAATCATATGAAACTACACGCAGCGCACTGCAACGAAGAGAAAGCGAGGATGTCTTTGTGACAGTATCGCTATATACTTGTGTGTCCGCACTGGACTCTAGGTCTGCATCCGCGCCTAATGGACAATGCCTATTCAAGCTCCGGGCTCATTACACTGTTGTCACTTGAGGTTGTGCTATGATAGCACCTCTGGATTTCTGCTATCGCAGTAATGTCTCGTTGAGTCTACTATTGTGGAGTAGTCACAGTAGTTTTTTACATGCCATTGATCCGTTGATTTTCTTAGTTTATATCAACATTTTCTTGGTTGTTTTATTTGACATATATTTGTTGGTTTCTGATCAACAAACTTAAGACTAATAGCACGGATTTTTTCTGTAATGGAAAAAGCAACGACGTCGTACTACCCTCAAATATTTCGCTCACTTTCATGTAGATGATATAATCGTAAATGTTCCTACTCTGAAACTCATTGTTTAAATTTTTTCCTGTTACAGAACTACAGTTTTCATTAGTACGTCAATTTGTTAACGTCTAATCAGCGAACAGTTAAAGAAAACCCATAGGTTCTTGTTGCAGAGAGCAAACATTTTATTAGTCTATGGATAATATTTGAGTTGTTTTGCTTACTCTGCGTTTAGCTGAACTATGAATATCATTTACTAGAAAAGTTTTGCCTCTAATACTTTATTCAATGATATATCAGACCCGGAACGCAGGCAAGTGGGCAATTATCTACGGGTATTTTTTCCCATAAAACGAACATTTCTGTCAATAAGATTAAGCATCAAGCTGTTGTTACTTCTATCAAACGAAACAAAAATGGTATCTACCCAACATTAGTAATGAATCGCCAGAGGTAAATTGTAAATTCCAACTACTGTCATTTTTGTTTTCTGAAAAACTCAGTTTTCCTCTAGCTTTCGCAGGCTTTCAGCGACAAGCTCCTATTGGTATTTTTTTTTTCCTTCGAATATATATTGGCAATCAATATTTGAATACGTGGAACGATATCGAGACGAGAGCAGCGCAGTCCCAACTGACGTTCTGAATTATTGTATCAAAGTCGTCATCCCTTAGGGATTTTATGAAGTCAAGGCCATGACGAGCCTTTAAAATGATTTTTTTTCCTATATATTTTGATAATTCAGGATTGTGGATATTTGCCAGAACGCATGCGCCGTACGTAACTGTGCACTCTCTTCATGTACTGGCTACCTTCGTATCTTCATTTCAATTTAAGCTTTTTCTTTGCTCTCCATCNTAACAAACGTTATGACAAATATGAGTCAAACATACAAACGAACCAACCGATCTGCACCAAAATTTGATCATTTATGTCTTTTACCATTACTAACAACTCCTATAAATTTATGAAGATCCATTCATTATGTTTTGAGTTATTGTGCTAACAAGTATAAAATTAAAAACAGTGACAAACGAACGAACGAACTAACGGACCATTACCAAAATTTGATAATCTACTCTTTGTTATATACCTAACAACTCATGTTAATTTCATCAAAATCCATCCATAACTTTTTGAGTTATGGCATCGAGAAAAATGAGGCTGACAAACAAATGGATGGACATATCTTTAGCAAAAGTTAATCATCTGTTCCTCCTAACATACCTTACAATCCCTGTAAATTTCATCCGAATCGGTTCATAACTTTTTGAGTTATCCTGGTGACAGGCAGACAAACAAACAAACAAACAAACAGATAAACACGACGAAAACATAACCTCCTTGGCGGAGGCAAAAATGACGTTACTGTATCAGAATTCCATTATTAGTGAACCTTTCCTTATACTTTTACGAACGGGTCTTTACGACACTGACATCTCCGGATACTATTATCATTGACCTTTACACTATCGGAGTGTTCAGATACGACTCACCATTGAATTCTTTCGTAACTAATATCTCCAAACTGTCCCAGTCCCATTGCCTGAGACAACCTGAAACTCTATTCTGATGAACATGAAGACCTTCGAACTCTATAAGACAATCGGTTCGTGAGTAACTCCTAAAACTCAATCGAAAGTAGCAAAGTAACGCACATTGCTGAAGTTCCAGTCAAGTTAAAGCTAATAAGATTAGCTTATCTCGAGGGAACTGCTCCAATCAGTTACGCCTTTTGCTAATAAGGGAGGATATAAATTCACTAAAATTTTTATCTGCCTCATGAATGCACATCACTTTTTTGCGTAATTAGTGCCATTTGGCTACAAAGTTTTCAGAAAAATCATATGAAACTACACGCAGCGCACTGCAACGAATAGAAAGCGAGGATGTCTTTGTGACAGCATCGCTATATACTTGTGTGTCCGCACTGGACTCTAGGTCTGCATCCGCGCCTAATGGACAATGCCTATTCAAGCTCCGGGCTCATCACACTGTTGTTACCTGAGGTTGTGCTATGCTAGCACCTCTGGATTTCTGCTAGCGCTGTAATGTCTCGCTTAGTCTACTAATGTGGAGTAGTTACATTAGTTAGTCTTTTTTTAGATGCCATTGATCCATTGTTTTTTTTTTAGTTTATATCAACATTTTCTTTGATGTTTTATTTGACATGTATTAGTTGGTTTCTGATCAACAAACTTAATGACTAATAGCGCGGATTTTCTCTGCAATGGAAACAGCAACGACATCGGACTACCATAAAATATTTCGCTCATTTTAATGTAGATCAAATAATCCTAAATTTTCCTACTCTGAAGCTCATAGTTTAAATTTTTTTTCTGTGACAGAATTACAGTTTTCATTAGAATGCCAATTTGTTAACGTCTAATCAGCGAACATTTAAAGAAAACCCATAGGTTCTTGTTGCAGAGAGCAAACATTTTATTAGTCTATGGATAATATTTGAGTTGTTTTGCTTACTCTGCGTTTAACTGACCTATGAACATCATTTACTAAAAAAGTTTTGCCTCTAATACTTTATTCAATGATATATCAGACCCGGAACACAGGCAAGTGGGCAATTATCTACTGGAATTTTTTCCCATAAAACTAACATTTCTGTCACTAAGATTAAGCATCAAGCTGTTGTTACTTCTATTAAACAAAATGAAAATGGTATCTACCCAACATTAGCAATGAATCGCCAGAGGTAAATTGTAATTCCAACTACTGTCATTTTTGTTTTCTGAAAAACACAGTTTTTCCCTTAGCATTCGCAGCCTTTCAGCGACAAGCTCCTATTGGTATTTTTTTTTCTTTCGAATATATATTGGCAATCAATATTTGAATACATGGAACGATATCGAGACGAGAGCAGCGCAGTCCCAACTGGCGTTCTGAATTATTGTATCAAAGTCGTCATCCCTTAGGGATTTTATGAAGTCAAGGCCATGACGAGCCTTTAAAATGATCTTTTTCCTATATATTTTGATAATTCAGGATTGTGGATATTTGCCAGAACGCATGCGCCGTACGTAACTGTGCACTCTCTTCATGTACTGGCTACCTTCGTATCTTCATTTCAATTTAACCTTTTTCTTTGCTCTCCATCGTAGCTCTGTTCTCATAACTCGGAGAATAAATACTCGCCAAAGATTCCTCGCTGCAACAGGAGTGACGATCATCGCGTGACGTCACTATTCTCAAGGTTCCAAGTGCGTAGGCCAAACACTCAGAACTGACATACCTAATCTTCTGTAATAGAACTGCGGCATAACTGCACACAATTTCTCATTTACTCGAAAGGCTGAATTTAGTTATCTGCATAACCCTACCTGTACTACTGTAATCTATGCAAGCTCGTTACAAAAACTTTATTCCACTGCAGTAAAATAGGACAAAGAAGCCTTACGGCAACATAACACCGCCTGCCGTGCATGGGATTAATTATTGCCTGTGCTCTTGCAGAGCGTTGATGAAAGCCTTTTGATATACTCTTCCGCGTTGAGCCATTGTTTAGTAACCTTTGAAAAGTTGCAATAACATTGTAGGCTCTATGTGATACATATTGTAATGATTTATTGATGACAGTTGTTGCTATTTTCCACGGCTCTTTTTCGTTCTCTCTGAAAGTATGTTCTTCATATATTTTGCAGTATCTCATTAACTTCCTATTGACCGTGAATCTGCTTTGCTTGCGTGTCTTATAAAATTTTATTCATCGTTTGGGGCGAAGTTGTTTTACAGATCTTCAATTATTACAAACGTTACATTTGATTCCTGATAATTTCTCACAGTTCTCCTGAAAAGGCATAATTTGAAAAAAAAAAATCTTACTACCATATACGAACTTATGAATCATTTGCTAATTAATAGACTGTATACATACCGTAGTATTATCATTCATCAGCTGATTCTTCAGTTATATACATCGTCTGATTGTTTAATATTATCACCACATCAATTAAGATGTAACAATAATATTTGCTTATTTTTTATAACACCTATCACCTGGTTAAATCATAATTCCTAAGATTGCTTCAATAAATGTCCTGCGCCTTGCTCCGGCTTAATGTTCTCTTTGGCTCTTCACAAAATGCATTTGAGCTCTCACCAGATTACCAATATCCTGCTTTCTTCACCGAAATTTCCTCTGCGCAGTAGAGAAGCCTGCCCTCGCTATAAGAAAAAGCTCTTTGAAAAACTTCCTATTGCCTAACCCCTCGAACAAATTTTTACTTCGCAACCAAAGTTTTCACTGGGGCTCGGTTTTGCGCTTGCATGCCCTGTAGAAACTTATAATCGAACATAAAACGAAAGTTTTCCAGTCTTGGGTTTGTTGATTGCGCTGGAGTGTAACGAACTCTGTGCAAAGTTTAGTGCTGCAGTTAAAGTTTCCCTTTTTTCCAATATCCTCTCGACCGACCAAGATCTTCTAAATCCATTTTTGGACTTAGCGATGTCCTGTCCCGGCTCACGCAAGTGTTTCAGTAAATAGAGTCCTCCACGCACGGTTGCTATTGGACTTGCCCTGTCCAAGTATTTCATCAAATGAAGTGTAATTGGAATTTTGAGTGTCTTGTCCAAGTGTTTCTGTAAATAAAGTTTTCCACTGGATATTGCAGTTGGGATTTTGAGTGTTTTGTCCAAGTGTTTCTGTAAATAAAGTTTTCCACTGGATATTGCAGTTGGGATTTTGAGTGTTTTGTCCAAGTGTTTCTATAAATAAAATTTTCCACTGGATATTGCAGTTGGGATTTTGAGTGTTTTGTCCAAGTGTTTCTATAAATAAAATTTTCCACTGGATATTGCATTTGGGATTTTATACGTTTTGTCCATATTTACCTGTAAATAAAATCTTGTACGTGCTGTTGCAGTTGGACTTTCGAGTACCTTATTCAAGTCTTTTAGCAAATACAGTTTTCCAATGGTTCCTCAGATTGGACTGTTAGGATTTTTGTCTCAGAGTTTCGGTAAATGTTCCCGCCTGTCGCTGCTAAGCGGTTTGCCCAAGTGTTTCAGTTAAGAAAGTTCGTTACTAGTTTGTATTGGACTCTGCGGGGTTTAGTCCTAGTGTTTAAGTAAATAAAATGTTGCACTGGCTGTTGCTGCTACGCCTGCAAGTGTTGTGCATGAGTGCGTTAGTGCTACTAATGCTGAATTAAAGTTTTGTTACTTGTGATGCACAGTACTTTGATCATTCCCATTAGAGGCTTTGTTATGAGAATTTATTGACAGTTTGCATTTTAGCGAGCACTGTGTTAACAGGGACTGCAAGTGAATTGTGTTTACTGTGGCTTTCATTTATTTTGTCAAATCACAATTAGGTTCATATAAGAGTCAAGAGTCTTTGGAAATCTTTTCATTGGTTTAACGGTGTGATTAAAACTATGCCCTGCTAGTTAAAAATGAAACCCTGCTAGCTAAAAATGAAAACAGAATGAAAACGGAAAAATGAAAACCGTATTTTATTATGTTAAATTTTGTATGGTGATGAAAGTCTTTCAAAAAACAATATTATTTGATATATATTATAATCAAACAACCAGACTACAGAAACATCCCGACGTCGGCTAAGACAGCTTCGATTTCCTACTTCTTCTCGTCTTTGAATAAAGAATGGTCCCATCTCAGTCCAGAGCCATTCAAAGATTGCCTACCTTTTGCGCGTTCGCTGAACTGCGAAGAGCTGGCCATTGTTTGTCCTGAGTTCTATACTAAAACTCCTCTGATTTCCCATAGGAAGAGAACCCCAACGAGCAACCGCTAAATTCTCGGTTTCCGGACCTCTTCCGCTGCCGCAGTTCAACAAAACTCGCCTGATTTTAGAGCTTTGGCGATGCTTGTCCGGTCTCGAAAACTGCTCGACTTTGTCTCTCGCTACAAGCATTTGGCAAAGTGGCACTTCATTGGTAATGCTACTGGTTAGATGCAACCATAGATGTGAAAAGCAGAGCTGAGAAGTTCCTGGATGAGACCTCTAAACAAAATGTGCTTTTGGACATCGCTTGTCAAATTAGATCAATTTTTTTTCTGTTGTTAAAAATCAAGCACTATATAACGGCCTTTGCGTAAAGTGTCAAGTTTGTACGTTGGGAACTGAGAATAAGGTAAAATGGTAATGCTCTTACTTATACTAGGGAGGCGTTGCAGATATTTGCAAGAGAATATATAGAAAGATACACGGTATAGATCTATATATTGAGGGCTAGTGGGAAGTGGAACGGATGGCAAGTTGCGACAGGAAGTGTTTATGGCTGGAGGTGGGAGTGATATGAGCAGGCTTGTAGTACACGGAGAACTGCAGTATTATACCCCTCTCCGCTGATCTATATTATTATTAGGCTTGTGCCTCCATCTCCGCCAAGGAGGTTATGTTTTTGTCAAGGTTGTTTGTTTGTTTGCTTGTCCTCCTCGTCTCTATTTGTTCGTTGGTCTGTCTGTTTGTTTGTCTGTCTGTCACCAAGATACTCAAAAATTTGGGCGCGGATCTTTACG
Source organism: Parhyale hawaiensis (assembly GCA_001587735.2). Classification (NCBI taxonomy): domain Eukaryota; kingdom Metazoa; phylum Arthropoda; class Malacostraca; order Amphipoda; family Hyalidae; genus Parhyale; species Parhyale hawaiensis. The sequence continues at coordinate 8,032,640 of LQNS02277997.1, read as the reverse complement.
AAATTTACATGGCTTGTTAGGTATGTTAAGAGGAACAAATGATTACCTTTTGGTGATGATCCGTTCAGCCATTTATTTATTTGTTGGACTGTTTTCTCTGTAGCATAATTCAAAAAGTTATTACTGATTCTTCATGAAATTTGCAAAAGTTGTTGAGGTTATTACTACGAGCAAATGACCTATTTTTGTGTTGATCTGGTTGTCCGTTTGTGTGTTTGTCTATCTTTGTGTTTGTTTTTATCCTCATCTGTGTCATAGCTCCAAAAGTTGTCACCGGGTCTTTATGAAACAAAACAGGAATTGTTAAGCACTTAAAAAAGGCTACCAATACCTTTTGGTGATGATCGCTTTGTCTGCTTGTGTGTTTTACTAGTGTTTCTCAAAATATTTTTAGGACATAACTCAAAAAGTTATTGGTGGAACTTCAGAAAAATTACAGAAATTGCTACAACTGTCTAAAGGCACGGATGACCAATTTTGGTGATGATGAGAATAAATCCTAGTTCTAGGACCAATTTCAATATATCGTTAACATTGCCTTGCTTGGGGGAGGTATGCGCTCTCAGACTGCTCTACAGTCCAGTAGTTAGTACGACCGTGACGCTTTCAACAGTATTAGATGGGGGAAACCTAGGGTATCCTTGATACGATACGACCTAGGAAGGAACCAATAGGAGAAGTCAAGTTCAAATTTAAGCAGCTATTGCTCGCAGGTCTCGGAGTCGTACGTCTTAGGAAGAAGATTCACTGCTTCACTTGGAATCTGTTTTACACTTTTTATGCCTGGTACGGGTCCGAGGGCATCATAATTGCGGACGCATGTTTATGTTCTGTTTTGTGGAATCTCCTCAGGTTCCTTCAACGATCTCGATGGGGGGGGGGAATTACACGAGTCTTTTTTTTATTATTGAGCTGCTGCTGCTCGCAGGTCATAGGTAGAAAGATTTGCAGCCTGACTTGGAATGCATTTTCACACTTACTAGGCGTGGTGCGGGTCTGAGGTATCACTCAAGAATATATTGCTTTTATCCACTACATAACCACACACAGTCGCTCGTTGCTTGCTTGCTTGCTTGCTTGATCCAGGCCTGCTCCGAGCAAACCCTGGCTTGCTTGCTCGCTCTTTGGTTGGTCTTTGCCTCCGTCACGCTGTTAAAGATTTAGATAGGAGAAAATTCATCGAATGAGAATCGTTTTGCTTGGAAAACTAGTTCGGTACTTTTTGATATGATGAGAATGATTCTTCTTTCTGAGCGTGCTAGATGATCGGCTGTATCTTTGATAGAGTTTTTGATCCTGTCTAGAGTAAGCTACAACGCATGTTTTTTAGCTGAATTTCTTTGCGGCAGTTAGAAAAGCTCAGTCTTGGTTTTAGTATTTGTTATTTCATGCTTAATTCATTTGGCTTATGATTTCTTTAGCTGAATCTCTTCGGAGCAATTGAAACTTTACGATGAACAGACGAGAAAATTATATTCAGTTTAGATTGCAGTAAAATTTCCACCTTTGAAGATCAACTATAAGCTGGTATCCAGGTTACAGTGAGCCCTGAATATTTTCGGTGAGTTCTTTAAATTGAATTATATCTTCTTCTGGCGGCTCAATTTTTGACCACTTCTAAACTGATGATATTCGCGCCTTACCTTGCAGGGAAGATATTTTGCTCTCGTAAACTTATCGTGGTACACCGGGTACAACTTGCGTTTCTTTAAGGGAATATCAAGTATGAGAACTACGTATTATACAGCAAAACCTATACGGGAAGCAGGAACAATATACCTTAATTACAAAAATTTGCGCCGTCATTTTTTACGGCTGGGCCCTCTACTTCTGTTAAATTTCAATTGGTTCCAGCTCAGCTATAGATACTTTAATTTATGTCCAAAGTAGGGCTAAGAAACTGAGTCCATATATCTACAGGGTGTCTCAGGAAAAAGGTAATCCAAGTTTAATAATTTATTATTTCAATTTTGCTCTACTCATGCATATTTAGTAGCAATGGTAACAAAATTTAGAACAAGAGCTTTCAAATGAGACTAAAACACGCTTTTTTACCCTACCGGATACATGAATAACAGCTACATAAACTTATGTCATCGAAACTGCATTGGTGCACTTCATTGTTAGGGACTTCGATATGATTAATCATTGATAAAAACATTTAATACGAATAATCATTGATACAACCATGACAAAGGCACAACTGTTTTTAATCTCTAACATTTAAGCGCCTAGCGATTTGTCATGGCCACTTCCTCTAAGCAAGCAAAGCTCACATCGCCGTCGCATGTCACCAACTGCTCGCCTGATCATGTCTGGATTGTTTTTGAGATCATCCACTTCTCTGCGAATTTGATCCAGCAAATCCTCCAGGTTACGTGGTACTGTGGTGTAAACTTTGTTTTTCAGATACCCCCACAAGAAGAAATCGCAGGGGGTGAGGTCAGGTGACCTGGGGAGCCAATTCAACAGGGTGGTGCAATGCCACCACACGATCCTTGAAAAGTGCTCTGAGAAGATGACGGACAGCGATGCCGCGGTGAGCTGGTGCCCCGTCTTGTGCCCACCAAACACAGCGGAACACGCCATTTTGCTGACGCCTGAAGTGCATCTGCATCT
>LQNS02277997.1:7993113-8029129 GCA_001587735.2 Parhyale hawaiensis | reverse complement strand
TTTCGTGGCAAAAATTCTCGCGTCCGATAAAGTCAATTACGAAGTCAAGCAGTCTGACGCGCCGCTCTGTCTTTTGGAAACTCGGCGCTACAAATTTATTTTGCCTAAGCAGTGCTCGCTTTCTTTTGCCCGCGCCAACTGCCGTCCTCTTCAATTTACCGAGTTTTCTGTTAGACTTAACGCAAACAGCGCCGAAAAAACTTTTTCTTACGTTAGCTCAACGCTTCTTGCGCTCCGACGCGTGCCGCTCGTCATTGGTATTTCTTGTGCCGGCGACCGCCGTTTTCTAGCGTAAGGAAATGATACAGAACATAGCACAGTAAAGTATTTTACTGTAGCACCAGTGGATAAATTTACCTATTGAGGAAGAATGGTAATAGGTCTATAAAACAGCGGGTTATCTGCTAACAGATTGAGTCAAATGAAAACTGGTGATAGTGAATACAGAACATAAGAATGATTTACAATAGCAATGTAGATCAAGTAATCTCATTGAAGAAAGAAAGCGAAAACTAGTGGTTAAACAATACCCTTAATCTTAACTGAAAGCCGTCTCTTGAATTTCAATGATACCGAACAAAGTCCAGAAATGTCCAATGTAATTGCCGTAACGCTTGTGACCCAACATTCATCTTGAGGAAAGATAGCAAATATGAGACGAAAAGTACGCTTATTTCAAGCTGAGTAAGTCGCAAGAGCTCTAATGATAACGAAGAGACCACATGTACCTACAGTATTTGTTTCACCTTAGCGTTGTTGGCATAGCCTTCTTATGTCTTGATGCTAATTTCCCTTTGCCTTCATAAAATTTCTTTCGGAGATAACGACTTTAGCTTGCCTTATGAAATACTTTCTCTTACCTTGATTACGATTTTTTCTTGCCTTGTTGACGACACCCTTTTAACTTGATGTCGACTTTCTCTTAGTTAATATAACAGTTCTTATACGCCTACGACGACTTTCTCTTTCTTTGGTGAAGATTTTCCCTCACCTTATCACGACTTTCGTTGACCTTAACTGCGACTTTCCCTTGCCTGGATGACACTTTACATTTTCCTTAATGGCAACAGTCGTTAGTGAGGACGGCAACCGTCCTACAGTTAGCTAGATGCCCGACTGATGATGTCGAAATTTATATGAGTGCCTTCCAGTTACCATAAGAAATTTGATTTAATTTGACAAAAGTATTTGACCAAAATAAATATTATGTTGAATCTTTGATATTTAAAAAACATGTTACGTCCTCTGACTTGACACTTGTGTATTACAGGGTTCACGCTGCGATAGCCGGCCTGCTTTATCATCATTTTTGGACTATATTGTTTAGCCTTGACATGAAAATTCTATAACCTTATACCTGGACGAAGTCCAGGTAACTTTGAGCACCTCACCTCTTGTGTGTGAAGTAAGGATGCCGGGTTCCTTCTGCAGGGCCGCAATTAGCGACAAACGAGAGTGAGACTTTCTTCTGCCCCAATAGCGACTTTTTTCAGCCTTTCATAAGTTGTTTTTATCTATCAAAGAATAAAGAAAGCAGCTATCAGGGCTGAAGATATTCTCGAGCAGTTGGTCAAGATGGTTATTTCATAGCTATAGGAAGTTTATATCAAGGCTAAACAAGAAAGCCGAAAGATGAGGAGTTTCTTCAACCTCTGGTAATGACTTTTTTCTCGCTTTAAATTACCAGCTTATCTTTCACCTTGACCGCAATGACTTTGCAAGAAAAGAAATTTCAAACTAGATAACGTCAGTCTTTTTCCTTCCATCCTTAGACGTACCTATAATTCTACCTTCAGGCTCGATAGCAACTTTCTTTAGGCTCTGGCAATGCCTCTTTTTTAGCTTTACTGACGAGTTTTCAGCCTTGACAGTAACATTTTTTCACCCTAGGTAACACCTTTCACCAGCCTCCAGTCCTTAGACTTGACACTCATTTCTTGCTCGGTCCCACCCCCCGCCTCTGCTCGGGCGGCTCTCGCTCCTCATCATCGGTCTCACTTTATTGAAGGGGCGACGGTCGAGCGTCGTTAGCCGTCACTGCAAATCGTCCTATTTACTCTCGTTAGCGCTGTTATTTCTTTAGGTAATGGAGGCGTGAAGAGAAATACTGTCGCTAAACGAGTGTCTAGACACTCCTGATTCGTCGCCATCGTGACGATCAAGCTCGGGAGTCGACAGTACTGTGGGCAACAGTAGAGTGTGGTCGGAAATTGCTTGATGTCCTGGTAGTTTTCTTTCGATTGCAGAGAACGTAAAGCTTGTTGTAAATTGACCCTTAAGCAAACTCTAGATGATTTTTAATTGGTTAAAGCGAATTTTTCTGATATACTATCAGTTTTGTTCTGGATTACGGCGAATTTACTACCGAATCGTTGTAAAATAACGTTAAATGAAATCAGGACCATTTCAGCGAGTTAGCTTGAAGCTTCTTCGTGTCCGGGCACTTTTTTCAATTGAGGGAACTTATTGATAAATCAATATAATTTAACTTACATATAATTAAGTTTTGGAACACAGTTGTTGAATTTTCTGAATGTTAGACATGTTCCAGTTGCAGCGAGCGTGTGGCTGGATTTTTCTAAACTTATGAACCAATTTTATGGCATTTTGTAAGGCATATTTAATAATTTGTTCAGCAGTTATTGGAAGTTATTTGTGGCAGTCATTTCGATAACTTCGACGTTCAGGCTGCCTCGCTTAATGAGACGCAAAAAGGAATTCAAGAACATTTGGCGCGGGTTGATTTGAATCTCTTTCACATCATGGCATGCGCTTCCCCTTGCTTTGCAACGTATAAACTGGAAGACGACAAAATTCAAGATCTCTTGGAAGGAGATTTTACTGTAAAGTAATCTTCTTTTATATAGCTTGACATCTGCTCGTTATGTTGTTGTTTAACAAATGCGAGATTTAGACGCTGTCGATCTCTGCATATGTGAAGTGGTCCAATCTCGACTCTTGCGTATATTTAGTAACTCAGCTCGACCGAGGCCACCGAGACACTGTGTCTCGGTGGCCTCGGCTGGACGGTCCCCTGTAATCCCAGTTTCTTAATTCCGGCACAGCTGGTCCCGCAGTCTTTTTTATATGCTTTGAGGCCGTTCCAAGCCAAGCGAGTGTCACCTTTGACATGCACCCTTTTAGGCGAAAATGTTTCGCATGACCAAAAAAAAACCCAAATGGGGATTTGCAGCCATGCATCCTTGCGGCCCGGCTGACGACCCATCAATATTGTAATGACTGAATGGGCCGCTGACGGCGAAGTCTACCACAAATGGGTCAGAACCACTAGTCGCAAAGCCTCCACAAAAGTTGTTTAACGTGAAAAAATAGTGGAAATAGGCGACTTTTATCGGTGTCCGCACCCTACTCTGGTATCTACATGCGATACCTACTTAGCAACTCTTTAGTGCATAATATGTTTAGCCTGTATGAAACTTGCCACGTACGTTGGTCTTACGGAAAAAGCAAAATAAAGTAATGCATTGAAGGGTTGTAGCCAGTTCAATTTTACTATTGCTTTTCTTTGCGTTGTCAATGATCATACATCGCTCACAGTAAAGTGAAATTTGTAGGAATATTTTTACGTGTAATGTGCTAGACCCTATCCAGTTAATTGCCGAAGAGCTTCACAATACAACTCACGGTGCATCAAATTCGGAAAGCTCGAGGAAAGTAAGAGAGATCTGCAGTGATTATCATTTTCCCCAATAAATTTAATACGAGTCTGTTACCGCCTGTTGTAGGTCTTCAGTATACCTACCTATTGAAGGAAAGCTGTGAGCTATTATTATTGTGAAGGTAGTATATTGAGGTGAATATATTTTGCAGCAGTCAATATTTTCAAATTAAATGGATTGTATCACAATGTTGAAAGTTTTATGAATATAGGAAAGTGACGACTGCCTACTTATGAATATAGTTTGATGATAATTACTTTAAAATGCCTGCTATAAACCTTGTACCTCGTGAATGGGTTTGTGTACACAAACCGAAACTAGTTCGAGGCGAAAGGCAACATAGAAAATGTTAACAAAGAGTTCATTTATCCGTACATTGGTTGTTATTTTGGAAAGACGCGCTTGCCTCAAAGATACTTCTAGAACTATGGAAAAAGTCGCAGTTTTGAAATGAAAGCAAACATTAAGTTCTGAACAAAAGTTGAGTGGAAGTCACCTCATATTATTGAAGCGCCACGGAAAGTTTGGAGAGATGATGCCCCTCATAAAACAGTAGTTTCTAGATGGACAAAGCGATTTAAAGTAGGAAGGATCTAAACGATGACCCAAGGAAGAGGGAAGTCATCAACCGTAAAAAATGTAGAAGCAGTACCTTGGTACGATATTGGCGGAAGCAGACTGCCGAATTTCGACTGAATTGGTGTCAAGGATGTCAGAACGTCTCACAAGGCTTGATATTTTCCACTTGGCATCAAAATCTTGCACTCGGGAAGCTTTCTGCTCTTTAGGTGCCTTAAGCGTTGCATGTTGGCCTGCTGATCCGACAAGCTGAAATGTCAGTGGTTAACTTAGGCAAAGTTGAGGTTCTGGAAAATAATTTCTGGAGTGACTCGGGATCAGAGACGAGACTTGGATTTTTCAGCAGGGTCCCAAGGGACGGCGTGGCCCAATGGTACAGTTCCCGCTTCTTAATCAGCAGCAGGTCGAGAATTCGAATTCAACAAACAGCATTTGTTCAAGGCAGGAAGGGCATCCAGTGAGCAAAAGTTCTAAGACAAGTTCAGAGTTCTAGCATTAGCTGGGCTCCGTCCAAATCCGTAATCTTTAACTATTAGATACGGGAGATCGTAATGCAAAACAGATTTATCCCAACGGTAAGATCCAATCCAAATCTGTAACTTCATAGCAGAGAGGTCAGCTCAGAAGATGATAGCAGCACAGCCAATATTCAAAAGAATTAGTTCTGAAAGAATTCCTCGAACGTGAAAGAACTTTAATGACAGCATATCATGAAGACGTTTGAAGGAGACAGAGAAGTGTTATTGGTGAAGAAAACACCAAAATAGTTGCTCTGCTGAAATCTTTTTCATTACCTACGGCCTTACACCACCTTATTCTTCCAAAGTCTCAAGAGCTGTTCTGCAAGATTTGCTCTGTAAGATATTACTTCACCTTCCCTACAATCCTAATCTTGCTCATTCTGACTTTTTTTAACAAAGTTTTGCAAGAAAACACGATTTAAAGCCGCTGACGGGGTAAAAATGCAGTTCCCAGATGTTACGTTAATCAAACTATGGAGTTCTACAGAAGAAGTTAAGAGAGATCGACGTACCGCCTGCAAAACTACACTAACTGGGATAGATGATATGTTAGAAATCTATATGTATATCATTATAATATCTAACGTTGCTGTCACATCCAATAAATTCTTGACAGTAGTAGAAGATTCTGTAGTTACCAATCGCCACAGTTTACCAATGGTTACAGTAATTTCCAAAAAAAAAAATATTTTTTTCAGTTCTTTGGTAGATGATGCATCTCTGAAATTGCAAAGCATTAGCGAGTACTTCTGCTGTTGTTAGCCAAGCATAAACATAAACCGACACTGCCAGTGACTATTTATTAGTTTCAGTGCAACTGCTGTACATTTATTTGATGTACGATCCATCAGCAGATAACTATGAATTTTATCAATAACTGTTATTACGAATATAAGGAGAAAATATGTTAGTGCAATATTCATAAGATTTCTGAGATTCTTTTTCCCTATTAAATACAGTCCAAAAACTTGTTCAAATACAATCTCTTTTAGCAAAGTTTATATTTCCCTCTTTTTTTGTCTTTTTTATTTGTATTTGATAAGCAAGTAGCTGAACAAACCATTTTTACCATAATGTTGATGAGTGTTTCTATGTTTTTTTTTCGACGGAATACAATCCAGTTAATTAAACTTAGTTTAGCTTTATTTGTACTTTTACCATATTACCTCGCAATGGCATTCAATATTTACCTCAATATTTTTTTATTCTCTCCATATTTTTGCAACTGATACGCATCAGCTAATTTTTGTCTTTCTCTTTTATTCATTTATCTCTTCAACTTACAACTCTTACAGTTTACATTCAATATGATAAGAGTTTCTATGCATCGTTCTTCTACAGCCAATACACGTGCACCCGAGCCAAGCAAGTTCATCTCTCGATATCTTTACGCCATAATATTGCATCAGAGTTGCTAAAGAATTTCTGCATATTACTTCTACAGCCAATGCATGTGCGCTCGAGCTCAACGAGTTTATCTTTAGATGTCTTCACACCATAACATTGCATCAGAGCTGCCGAGCCCGTGGAGAGCAAAATCTAAACCTCCTTGAAATTCCAGTATTTGCTGCCGTCAAGCTAGCGTAAAATCTCCTGAAATCCAAAGTTTCTTGAAAACAGGAAAACACTTGACGTCTGTCGTCCGGAGTCTCAGCATTTGAGAGCATTTTATTGGTACTGGGGCAATATTTCTAACGTGTTTGTTTGCTGTTGCTGTTCCTCGGAAGTTGTTCTCGTAAATATTAAGGAATACAAGTTGAAAGGGTCCGCCTGACGCCATTGGAATATGATCCTTGCGCCTCCGTTGCTTTAGAAAAGACTTAGGAACTGATACGACTTATGCGCTCTTTTATCTCCAGAGTTGTTGGGTCAGAAGCAAAGCTGCGCCTTCTTGCCTTTGAAAAATTTCATGAATTGCGAGTTCTTTGTAAGTGTTTCTTCTGACACCGAAATGCGTATTATTTTGATAGAAATTTTTTTACGACTTGTGCGTTCTTTTATCTCGAGAGTAGTTGGGACTGCCAAGCTGGACCTTCTCTCCTTTGAAAAAATGCTTGACTGATGTGCTTTTGTATCAATTATTAAATACACCAAAATTGCATTTTGTGCTGTTGAAAAAGTTTTACGGCCCCTATAAGATCTTGTATCTTCGACCTGCTGAACCTTTAAGCTTTCCTTTGAAAAATAGTCATAGCGCTTCTGCTTTTAGCGCTTGTTTCGTATGGCACCACCACCGTTTTATGTGTACATTTCTTTACTTACACTGTCATGAGATTTTCACGTGCTTATATTTAGCGAGATGCTGAGACATCAAAGAGCTGCTTTCTTTCCTTTGAAAAAAAAAATCAAGTCTTTTGTGCTCTTTTTATGAGTTTGGCTGGACACCAGAACTGCGTTTTGCTTTTATTCGAAAAAATTCCATGATTTCTGTACACTTTGTATTAGTTTCTTTAGGTTGCAAAAGCTACACTTTTTGCTGGGAATATTCGTAACTTTTATGTTCTCTGAATGAATTTCTTATGGCAGCAAAATTGCATTTCATTTTTATGGAACAATTTTCTAGACAATTGCGCTATCTTTATTAGTTACTTTAGGATAACAGAGATCTATATTAATTTGAAGATAAATTCATGATATTTATGTTCTTTGTTTGGGATTTTATGCCAGCAAAACTTCAATTTACATTGTTGGGTAAATTGTTCTCAGTATTGTGCACTTTGGTTCATTGTGGACACTTGAATTATATCTTATTTCATTTGAGAATACTTCACGAGTATTTCTTTCAGAGGCAAAGTTAGAACCTGAAAACTGTTTTCGCTTTGGTTGCGATGCAACCAACTTCTATACCATTTGACCTATGCAGTCATTAGAACAGTGATTGTGCATTAATGTGTTTATGATGCGACTTTTGTGCCAATTGACCTATGAAATTATTGGGACAGTAAGTCCGTTTCGCTTTGGCTGTGACGCAACTTTTGTGTCCTTATGCCTCTCAACTCCAAAGCTGTTTTTTCGTCGGTTATGATGCATATTTTATTCTTTTTCCTCCTAAGACCTTGGAACATCACCGCTATTTGTCTATAATGGAACCTTTGCATTCATTATTTTACCTCTTCATACTCGTGACCGAACCTACATTCTGTATTCTTTGGAGATTTATCATTGGACTGGGGTCAAACTAACTCATACTCCGACAATTATGTCTCACCCTGTAACCTTCAGCTGCCCTGATGCCGTATGCAGAATTGTAACACAACACACGCACCAACAATTATGTCGCTCTCTTATAGTTACGTCACGCACAGGTAATTACGTCACACACCTACAATTGTATAACACACCAACTATTATTATATCACGCGCCAACAGTTATGTGATGCACCAGCAATTACGTCACTCGCCAACAATTTTATCACTTAATTACCGACAATTACGTCACTCGCCGACCATTACGTCACTCACCGACAACTACGACACGCACCGACAGTTACGCCATGCACCGACAATTACTTCAGTCAGCGACAGTTACGCCAGTCACCGACAATAACTACAAGCACCGACTATGACGTCAGTCACCGACAATTACTCCACGCACCGACAATTACGCCAATCACCGACAATTACTCCACGCACCGACAATTACATCAGTCACCGACAATTACTCCACGCACCGACAATTATGCCTCGAAGCCTCACGTGCTGCAGCTCTGATGAGATTCCTGTATCTCCGTGTCGTTTGAAGCCGCCCGCCAAACACGGACGTTAGCGTTTAGAGCCAACGCTATTTTTATATGGTGCGTCCTTTTGAAGCCGAGATTGAGCTCTCCTCCAAAAATATTAGCTGCAAAACTGGCGGAAATTGGCTCGTGTGGCCACTCGTGAATTGGTTTTCGGTGGTTTTTGATCGCAGGTTTTATCCTCCATTTTTTGTGCTGCACTTGTTATCCCTTTGAGAGAAGGAAATTAATAAGTTTCGCAGTCACTGGGGCAAAGGAGTGAATCGATCACCTCCCTAAGGATCATATCTGTCCGAGTGGCTGATGAAGCTTGTCGGTTTTTATAAGCTTAACTTTTCTATGAATATCGCTCAGTTGCGTATCATGCAGTAAAGGTTGGGAGTCGATCATAGTCGTCTGGGGCTCAGGAAACTCGTTAGTTTTCGTACTTTTTTTCCTCCTTTGATTGCAGCTTATTGGAGCGCTCTAAACTCGCCATCCTTCTGCAAAGAAGCGTATATCTTTCTCAAGAAATAAATATTTATGTCATTATTCGTATTTTGTCGTCACCGATAGACATCATTGTACACTAACCTCGCTTTCTGTTCTCAAAGAAATAAAACAACTGAAGACACTAATTTTATGATCGATGCATTTGAAATTATCCTGTTTCAGGAATATATTGTGACAAAAAACATTGTTTATTTCTACGATTGCTTGTTTAGTGTACCATCTATAGCCTTGCTATTATCGTAGACAGAAATAATAGTCTCTCTAGCTGTAAATTAAACTTACTTTTAATAAGGTTTTTACCATGACCAAACGCTAGCGAAAAATTATCATCCCTGCTTTCTCGTAGAAATGGTGAGCTACGTGTCTGATCAGCGAAATTTGTCGTTTTTATAGGTTTTGTGTAAGTTCTACCTCTTATAGAGATCGTTCTGATACTAAGGGAAAGGACTGATGAACTGATGATATTTACCAGCGAAATTTCTACAGTCGTGTTTGCTCTGTTCATAGTAGCTGTTTGTTCTTCTTGTAACGAGCGTTGTGACTCCAAAGAAAAAGTCAGGATTCATTGCAGCGCATACCAAAATACCATATTAATACTATAGTCTCGTGTCTTTCACGGTAGAGGTTTGCTATTCTTATAGCTGCGTAACGCCAAAAAAAGGATAGAATTCTCTACAGTGCCAACCCAAATTACTATGGTCATGTTTACTCGCTTCGAAGTAGCGAGTTGCTTATCTTGTAGTAGTGTTGCTAAGCCGACGATTTGGCTCGCATTGCGACTTTTTTAGCTTTACAATCCTGGCTAAATAAATGCTAATGGCTTTCGTATAAACCACGTGATTTTCAGGCACGGCACAGGACCTGGTAGAAGAGGCGTAGATTTCAGACGTAAACCTGCTGAGATCGCTTCGTTAGAGAACGAACAATCTTCAGCCGTTCAACTTCCAAAGTGGACGGCCTAGGATGCAAAAACCTCCCTAAGAAACTCTCGAGGAACGTAGAGGCTACGCACGCCTACTCTTCCTCTGCTCTCAAAGAGAATTTTAGGCTCCACTGGAACTAAGGTAAAACGAGGAATCTTCGGTGCTTTTTGCTTCTGCACGCCTTAGTCCTTGAAGTTTGGTCATTTTTCCAGAAAAATTAGTTAATTATTTGGTTTCAGGCCCGGCTGAACTAACGGTAAACAAAGATTCGTATTTTTTCTCTCTCAGTCTTCAATCAGTAAAGGTAAACTCGAGGTGATTGTATATTTGTTTGGATTCAGGTTTGGCTGAACGAAAAAAATTAGCGAAGAATAGTAATTGATTTGTCTTTGGCTTCATTTAAACATCGTAAAATCGAAACAGTTATTTGATTTCAGGCTTGAGTGAATGATAAGGGTAAATAATTATATGCGTTTGTTATGATCCAGTGTGCACTCGGCAGAGGTAAAACGAAGCTAGGGTGTCTCAGACTTTACTATAAGGGTAGACAAAATTAGCAACTACTGTGTTTTGTTCAAGGTCTCACCCAAATATGGGTAAACGAGGAACCTAAGATGCTATTTGCAGTTCAGGAATTTTTTTTTAATTTGACTATCTTTCTAAAGTAAAGATACAGTCAACTTTGACTGCACCTTCCACCGAAAAACCCACAAGCACGTGCTCGTTCGGCGGGTATAGGCCAACTGGCCCCAGAGGAGCAAGTACAGCTGCAGCCAAGGAAGGGTCGCTTAGAACTATGGCACCGATACGGAAGGTTAAACGACCCGCCACCCCCCTAACCTAAGGTAAGTACCCCCACGATAGCTATGCGCACAAGCAAATTTGCTAATTCAGCGCGCTGAGCGTCATGCACAAAGATCGCTCACCTGGCTTGGGGATCGAGGCAGCATGCAAGGTGCGCTGTAACTATGGGAAACTGAAACTATTGTTCAAACTTAGAATCGACTGAGGCATAGATGAAAGGAAAATTCCACCGTCCTTCTTTTTCTTGTTAGGTGTTAACCTTTAAAAGCTCGGCAATGTGTCCATTCTTGAGTATCAATTTCGCCTGAAGTAAAGCAAAACCTTCCGCGCGTCATTTCTGTGCATTTAACGGCATCGTCTTTCAAAAAAAAGATGATTTGAATTCAAAGGTTTAATTATTACAATCCCATTGCGTTAAATATCAGTACGACTGGGAATATATATTCCAAGCTTACTCATCGCATGAACGTTTTCGTATCCATATCTTCGTAAGAAACACTCATAATTTTGCGATTACATTGACAATTTTTCCATCGGTGAAATAATTAATTGCTAGTGTTGCAAGTCGAACTTTTTTGTACATTTTTAACTGTGCTAATACTTGAATAAAGATTTTTTTTTTAATTTAGCAGCAAAATTTGCATTGTTTTAATTCTTGAGGTCATTGCTTATTTATGCCTTCTCTTTCAATGCACCACTAAATTTTTTATTATTATTTAAAGAATTCAACATTCAGATTTACAGCCATTGTGGTCATTTTTTTATTTCTTTTTTTCCCCACTATTATTGCTTATTTTTGTTGGTTTTGTGCCAAACTAATGCACAACGTAGGCCCTTCTTCCCGTTCCAGCCCCAATTGAACTCTTGGCCGCCCCAGATGCCTTAAACAGCATTAGGGGCGACTAATACTTCTATTAAGGAAAGGTCATGGTCATTTTCCCTTTTTTTTTTTTTTGCTTCTTCAAAAGTGTCGTAGCAGAAGCTGGATGATGAGTGCATGTATCCCGTTTGTCCTCCACCCAAGTACTCTATCGTCACTCTAACCAATTCGTCTTATCGGACACAAGCTCAAAAAACTGTGGAAGCACTTTTAGTCCTTTGTAGGATCATCATCATTTTTTATCGTTTTCCTATACTGCTTCGATATATTTCTCCGTGAGAACTCGATGTTCACTCAACGAGTACATTCTTTTTCCTACCCCTAAGGTACCCTACCGCATCTAAGTTTGTCTTGTCCCTAGCTCAAGAAGCACCGCGGATGTACTTTTTACCGTCCCGAAAGCCATTTATCCCAAGACTTGCGTACTTTATATCATTGACCCCAAGAGGTCCCCAAAGTACGCAGTTGCATCCTTCCCTCCGATCTCTCCCTCTCTCACTAGCGCTCTTCCGTTTCAGCTACGATTTATGGCACAGCTTTCCTATTCTTCTGCCCCTGCACCCATTTTTCTTCCACTGATTCAGATACCCTCGACTGCCACCTGGAAATGGACGTCTTTTTTCCCCTTTCTCTTTGGATTTGCTCATCTCTGGAACGAGTAAGGTGAGCGCGACAGATGAGTTCAATGACACTTGGAAGGTTAATTTCGACCCAGTGGAATTTGGAGAGGCCCTCAGTACGGAACTCGAGAGCTCCTTTCGGGAGACGTTAAGTGGTGTCACGGGGATACCTTGGAGCACTCGCCGAAGTGCTTCGACTTCTTGTAGAAGACGAGTACATAGTTGGCTTTGTATAGCTGTTAGTGCCGCACGTTTAAGATTTTCTTGCTGTAATTGAAAACATGATATATTACATAATGATTGTTTTTTGTGAGAGGGACCGGTAAATAACTGGTATAATATTACTTACTTTTAGCGCAGCGTATCTTAGATTTATCTGTTGTGATGGAGAATGAACTATGTAATAACTGAATTGTTTTTAGTAGAAAACGAGCATGCAGGCGTATTGTAATACTGCTAATGCTGTATGTCGTGGAAGTATTTGTAGTAATATGAGTACGATATATTATACAAGTAATTGTTTCTTGTAGGATACGAGTACATAGTTGGTGTTGTATTGCTATTATTGTAGTGTATCTTAGATGTGTATGTTGTAGGTAAATACTAATATATCCTCATATGTAAATAGTTGCTTCAGTTACAGTGCATCATATCGTGAAGCGCCTCCACGCCCCCTTCCCTCCCATCGGCGCGATCATCTTGCCGATGGTAAAGTAAACGCGGCTGATTCGCGAGAAGTCAAGTGAACACGGTTGATAATGAATAATCTTTGCGGAGAGTAAAGTGAACACGTAGAAAAGGCGGCTCTGGGCAACTTTTTACACGTAATTCGCATTTCCAAGACAATACAATAAATTTGGCATATTATTGCCATATTCAACAAGGTACCATGAAAATAATTATTTTCCGATGGAAAGCCCATGTTATTTAGCCCGAACAAATAAAAACTAAGCAAATTTCAAGAAGGTATGCCACCAATAGTGCAGCAAAGCTCGTATCGCAACTAATAGACGAAGCGTTAGTTTTCCAAGTATTACATTACATATGGCCATCTCCAGTGCAGTACCATTAAAATATTATCTGTCGGTAGAACCCAGTTATATAGCAAAACTCAACAAGTTTTCCAACATCTTAGTTCCAGTATAGTACTTGCAGCAAAACTCGCACCTCTCTCAACTTGGAGGAAATTTTAATTTTCTACGCATTAATACCATTAAACTGTAAATTCTTCTCACTAGAAGAACCTATAACGTAGCAAAGTTCACACGACCAATACCAGGGGGCGCAGCGGTTTTGCCCGTTTTTACGCAAAGCTTGTGTGGGGCTTCGCGCCGGTGCTACCGTTCCGAGAAATGGAGCGCGAAAGCTCGGCGTGTTTCATTTGTTCGTTTCCGCAGAGGAAATGTGGAGTAAAAATCTCTCGCCCGAGTGGTACGTTCTGGTGCTCAGGGGAAAAAGTGCTGCGTACACACGAGGAACGGACGGTATTGGATACAGAGACAAAGTTTCGTTCGCAATCTTCCCATTTTACACCGTAATAATCACTGTCCTGTACAATAATATCACTGGAGGAAATGAAAATAAGTTACGAATGATAATAGTAGTAATGATGACAGTTACAATAGTTTTCTGCTACTAATATTCAAATAATAACTTTGAAAATCATCATGATAATTACACTGGTAATGTTATTTATTAAATTTATTATCTACTTCATTATTGACTCGATTTACCTGAATTACAATCTATTCCTGGCCAGATCGATTACCCGATTTACAATCTACTCCTAGCTAGATCGATTATTGACTCGGAATAATTAACTGATTTGTACTTCGAAGAATGTTTTAACGTTTTTGAGGTTTTGCTTCCTAAGCTTCAGGGCAACTAGAAAGTGGCTTTTACTATTTTACGGAAATGGCGTTTATTTTCAAAATAACAATAATATTGTCTTCAGTGCCCAATCCTCATCATGTAAGAGTTACCACAGATGTGTCCTGTTATTTACCTCTTTGAAAAAAAAAAATCTATTAAGCTGCAGAAACTTCAGTAGACACCAGTTATATATATCATGCTGTTCCTGCATTATAAGTACATACATTGTGTGCGCTTATTGCTAAAGTATTGCCATTGTCTTCCCCAGTGACGAGGGACCAATAGCTGTTTACTTGTTGGCGCGTATGATACTTGAAAATTTTCGAAAACTGATCTTTAAAAGCAACTTTCAATTGGTGTATAAGTTGGGTCTTAGGAGTGCGTTCGCCCATCGATTTCGGAATGATTTCACCCATTTTGTAGAACGGGGTATCGTTACTAGCTTATGCCTTTGGGCGCCGTTCTTATTGTGCCCACTTGGCGAGTTTCCTTCTTCATCCTGGTACTGATGGTCTTCGCTGCCTCTTCTCTTCTATCCAAGTTTGCCGTTCTCTTTCACTGATTCCTCGATATTCTGAGCATACTGCATATCCCTGTTGCTTTCTGCAGGGAAGGTTGGACTCGACATCAATTTCATAAATCTGCTGGTATCGTAATGCTTCCTAAACCCTACTTTATTCCGAAATATATAGTTGTCTTACCCACCCTAAGTTCTCTCTGTTAGCCGAGGAAGATGTCCCGAACACCGCAGGATATGGGCCATTTGGCCCTCAATATCCACGGAAATTGCTCGTCTGGCGTCCACTGACTAAGGAGATGAAAATCCCGTAACTCGAGCCGTTAAAAAACCACCGCGTTGCGTTGCTTCCTGACACAGGTACCCAAAAATTTAGGCTAAATGCCAGTATTGTGAATTTACAGGCTATTGGGATTGCTAAGCAGACTACAGAGAGGAAATAAGTACACATTTTTTAAGGTGCCAAAGAGGAAATAGAACTTTTTTCGAAGCACCTTTTGATATTCCCTGCCATAAGCTGACAAAAATTTATGTTGAATGCCAAATTGCGGATTTGCTGTCCACTAAGCAGATTAAAAGGAAAAATAATTTGTAATAATATAAACAACATTGCAATATTCTCTATCATTTTCAAAAGTGTGGGTTAAATACCAAAATGTGAGTTTATTGAATTTTGTATATGCTAAGCTCCATAGAAAGAGACAATCTCTAGCATTTCTACGTTTGAAAACCCATTTTTGAAGCACCGTACTCTACCTCAAAATTTCTCACATTTCCTTTTGAAATTCCCCGCTCTTAGTAAAGTATTCTTCACTAACGTGTGCAATATCACTGCGTTTTCTAATGCCCTAGCAATGAGAGAACGTTTAATACAACAAAAAAATAGTAGAATAAAACCACCGAAACTTATATCTAGAAACTCACTGAATGACCGACAACGTTATGCTGTACCGTTGCAATAACAAGATCGTGCATAGCATTGAGCACATGGCACTCAGAATTAAAAAAAAAATGTTTGCATTATAGGATGACCAGCTAATAATTAAGCTGCGTATCTCATTAATCAAGTAATATTCAGAAACAGTGAGACCGGCAACATTGCCGTACATCCAACTCCAGCCAGAGGAAAACAAATTATTAAACCCCATTGTTAGATACCTGTTGAAATTGAAAATACGTATAATGTATAAAACAATCTAGAAATATTGAAGACCAGCAACATTCTCGGAAACTCGCCTACCTGACAAAAAAAAATAGCAACATCATGAGATACATGCATGCCCGAAATGAAAAGACGCACAACCCATATAACAACCTAGAAATATTAAAGACCAGCAACATTGTCGGAGACCCTCGCCTACCAGAGGAAGAGCGAGACCATTGTCGGACACGGTCCATACCAGAACTTATCTAAGTCGGCGTAAGTAACTTCGTTATAGGACGGAAATGAAGGCCGGGTGATAAGCGCCACCAACTGATGATCTAACGCGGCTTTGGCTTCAAAATACGACCTCACTTTTGTTCTGCTCGACACATGCAACGACTCTCTCGCCTGGCTCGTGAAGAATCAGATCTGCAGGGTTGTTCTTGCCAGTTGTGTTGGGCCATTCTGCTAAGTTTTTGTTGCAAAATAAACTTTTGTCCTTCTATGGAAATGCAACGATTCTCGCCTGGCTCGTGAAAAGGTCAACTGAAGTGCTCTTCTTGCCAGTTGTAGCAGCATATTCTGCTGTACGTGTCACAGATCACTCTCCTATATCTCATAAAATTTAGGGCGGCTACCCTCCCGTATATCCATCGCCTTGTATCGATCAACGCTCGCAAGCTCTGCTTCTTATACATGTTTTTGCCATTTATACAGGCGTACATTTATTTGCTTTGCCTATAACATATACATTCTCTATTAATTAAACGCTAGTTGTGTTTTGCGTAATTTCTGTTAATACCTACGCAAAAGTCATTCTACCCCCAGTGTCTTTTGCATTTAAATTTTTTCCTACCTACACATTCTTTGTCAAACGCCAATTGTCGTTTGCGTATGTTTCTCTATCTTGCCAGCTTCGGCAAGCTCCAGCTATCTTACACTTACATTTCTTTGTCTTACTGGCACCCACTTCTCCAAGCGCCAGTTTATTCCGCTTCCATTTCTGTGCTTTGCTAAAAACCCACATCGCCAAATGCTAGCTGTCTTTCGCGTACACTTCTTCGCTTTGTCACCGCCCAGATCGACGAGCAGGGGCCCCTTCGGTCATTCATACTACAGCCACAGTTTGTCTAACTTTCAAACTGCTCTACTGACAGTGTTTTTTATCGTTGCGATCGCTCCAGACTCACGCGAAAAAGAACCCTTCGCAATATCGCTTGTTTGTGTTCTGTAATTATTTATGAACTGGACGTGCCTTTGATCCAGCCATGTCTTCCGTTCTTCCCTTCAAGTCAGTTCTGTTTGCTCTTCATTAAACTTCAGCTTCATGGCTCGGAATGAAACATGTCATTTGACATGGCATCGTTAGTTTCCATGTTAAACTGTTGCAATAAATTCGTCAATGGTAATGCCCAGCCGTCGTCATATATGATAGTTTAGCTCTGTATTTTTTAATACAGCAAAAGCTGTAGTGTACTGGCGACACTGCGAGGCTGTACTCCTCTGAGCGCGCCCCCTTGCTTAATTAATCCTGTTAGTTTATCTCTATTTCGTTCTCTACTGCGGTTAAAATATGCAGCCGGAATAATAACAATATACACTATAAAATAGGAAAATAGGTTTTTGAAATTGCAGTTCCTATCTTTCATGCGGCAAGTACCTATGTAGATATTCAGTCTTAAGCGTAGTTGAAACAGTAATAATATGCACTGAAAGTAACATTAGTGTGTAGCAACAACTTAAAGTATGAATAATGATAACAACAACACATAGTGCAAAGTATAAATGATAACAACACACAGTATAGAGGACGGTAGGATGTTTCGTCTAGCTTGGGAACATAAATTTTTTTTGCAACGGCTTCATCACTGAATTATCGATCAATAACAGCACATACTAGAGAAGACTGCGGAGACGCTCGTTTAGCCACAGAACATAGCTATTATGTCGGCGTTTGCCCGCGCTTCATCAATGAACATTAACATAAAACTTGTGTTACTATACCTAAAACTCCTTTCTTGAACTCGAAGTTGCATGGAAAAAGGTTAGCTTAAGTATCTAAGTACATAAATTATCGCTCATGGTGTAAAATGCTAGCGTAAGCCTTGTTCGTTTGCTAAATTCCTTGAAGTTCCCTTATTATTAAAGCATAATCCTTTCACCCTTACAGAAAAGAACCTTATTTATTAAAACATTGCGATTCTTTAATGAGATACATGCCTGGCTTAGGAAACCATTTCTTGAAGCCTATTTTTAAAGTTCTTAGTGTTTGTCTAAGCATTCAGTATGTTGATTCAACGTAAAGAAGCTTTAATAAACAATGTAGAATTCAATATCCATCTGGAACGCAATAATTCGTTTGTATCAGACGTACGGAAATCTACAAAACATTAGTTATTGTTTGCCGCAGCAGACGAAATGCTAATTTTATATTTAGATACAAATTCTCACCGGGCAGTATTTCGTTAATTTAACCGTATTAATCAAATTTATCATCCCACAGATCAACAGAGTAATATGTATCTGAATATGCAGTATTTTAATGAGAATGTGTTATATCTTTGCCCCTCTTTATGAAGATAACAAATAAGATCAGGATGGTATTAAACAATACAGTGTACAAGGGATCTCACGTCTGACAAATGAACAGCAAAAAAATTAAAAACATATAATACCTACATTCAACACAAGTATTAAATCAACAGCGATTTAATTCATACGCGCTCTGCAAGTAGCAGAAATCAGCAGGATAACGTTATAAATACATAATAGAGTCACAACACGTAAGCCTCAACAGCTCTGCAATACAAATGTGCTCTGTAGGTCTCACAAACCGGTAAAATAATATGAGAGCCTTGTAATATTTTCATTACAAATATTAATTCAACAGCAGTGAAACAAAGACGTTCTCTAGAGGTCGCACAAACCAATAGAATAATATTAAGCACTTACACAACATCCATTGCAAGTAAGTACGGAACTACGATTAAATCACACTCGCTGTGAAGGTCGCACAAGCCAGTAGAATATGATGAAAGGCTTGTAATATATTCATCACAAGTATTAAATCAGCAGCGGTGTAATGAATGCGTTCTCTGAAGGCCTCTTGAATCACCAAAGCTCGTCGCAGCGCTGCGGCAAAGATCGCATTTTCTCTGATGCATTTCTTCGATTTGTGCTCAGAGAAAAAGATATGTGGTTACTGCATCGTGAGCCCGACCTGCTGCTGCTGCTCTTGCCGCTTGTATGAAATTACAGACGAGGCCTCAGTAAAAGTACGAGAAAAAGCAACGGGCGACGCAAAGAAACACTCGAGCTGGCAAAATTAATAGCATTGGGAATGGAGCGTCCTTTGGGAGCGAGGTGAGTGATGAGTGTGGAATACTGGGAGTGTGTCGGTGCTATTGAGTGCTGCTGGTGTCGGTGCTATTGAGTGCTGCTGGTGTCGGTGCTATTGAGTGTTGCTGGTGTCGGTGCTATTGAGTGCTGCAGGTGTCGCACGATAACTCACGACGACCACAGCCACGATAACTCACGACGACCACAGGGTGCTATTGAGTGCTGCAGGTGTCGGTTCTATTGAGTGTTGCAGGTGTCGGTGCTATTGAGTGCTGCAGGTATCGGTGCTATTGAGTGTTGTTGGTGTCGGTGCTATTGAGTGCTGCAGGTGTCTGTGCTATTGAGTGCTGCAGGTGTCGGTGCTATTGAGTGCTGCAGGTGTCTGTGCTATTGAGTGCTGCAGGTGTCGGTGCTATTGAGTGCTGCAGGTGTCGGTGCTATTGAGTGCTGCAGGTGTCTGTGCTATTGAGTGCTGCAGGTGTCTGTGCTATTGAGTGCTGCAGGTGTCGGTGCTATTGAGTGCTGCTTCACACGTCTTTAGTCAGCGTGTAAATGCATATCGTCTTCCGCAGATAAAGTTTCAACTTCATTTTTAAATCACGGATTTCGAAACTTCTGCTAATGAAATGGGATTGTTATTGGATATACTGCTTTTATTTCAGTATTTTTTTAATAATGGCTGTTCATCGCTTGCAAATCTTTTTATTACTTCCGCCAAGGAGGTTATGTTTGTTTGTTTGTTTGTCTGCTGTCTGGCTGGCTGTTTGTCTGTCTGTCTGCCTGTCTGTCACCAAGATAACTCAAAAAAGTTCTGAACTGATTTGGACGAAATTTACAGGGATTGTTATAGGTATGTTAGGAGGAACAGATGATTAACTTTTGGTGAAGGTATGTCCATCCGTTTGTTTGTTTGTTTGTTTGTCTACTTCATCTTTCTCACTGCCATAACTCAAAAAGTTATTAATGGATTTTTATGAAACTAACACGAGTTGTTAGGTATATAACAATGAGTGAATAAATGAACAAATTTTGATAATGATCCGTTTGTTCGTTCGTTTGTCATTGTTTTTAATTTTTATGCTTGTTATCACAATAACTCAAAAAATAATGAATGGATCTTTATGAAATTTATAGGGGTTATTAGTAATGTTAAAAGACATAAATAATTGAATTTTAGTGCAGCTTGGTTTGTTCGTTTGTACGTTTGACTAATGTTTGTCTTAACGTTTGTTAGCAGTATAACTCAAAAAGTTATGAACGGTTCTTCAAGAAAATTGCACAAGCTATTATTACTATCAAAAGGCACAAATGATTAGATTTTGGAGTTTATACAAGGAAAATTATGGTATCAAAGCCAATTTGAATTTTTTGCTAGTGTTGCCTCGCTTGGCGGAGGTATGCGCTCTCAGAGTGCTCTAGTTATTTTTGTTCTTCTTAGATTTAAAATTATTGTTTCATAATGAATGTGCTTGTTTTTTATTCCATTTTGAGTAAATCCTTGTTCTCGCTTTATTAATAGTGTTGCTTAGAAACCGGAACCCTCTGTTTGATTGTTAATAACTTTAAAACCACTTATCCGAATAAAACATTCTGTGTTTAGGTCGAGGCATAAATTTTTTTTGTCTCGGATTAGCAAATGAATAGCTTCATGAAGTTTGCATCTTATTAAGCTTACTTGAATAATGCAAGGAAATTCCAAAAAACACATTTTTTTGGGCAACTAATAAACTCGAATGATATAATTGAATTAATTTTTATTCGTAGCATTGATGCAAACAACGTTGCGAAGCTGCATTTTTATGAGAAATGGTTTTCATCATGTAAAGAAAAATTTATTGAAATTTTTATAATCCTACTCGCTGATAAAATATAACTACATCTACTTGAAACTTGGTGACCGGGGCTTTAAATACATTCTCGAACATATCCCTTCATCTTTTTCTTTTCTTTTTTTTTTCTCCGCTGTATGGGAGAATTTTTTGGTTTTTGATTCCAGATGCCTCCTCAAAAGAACTCGCATGGGGTCTAGTCTGGAGACATAGGTGGCCACTCCGGGACCAGTCCTCTACCCACGTCACGGTTCTGCGGCATCGCTTGTAAATATAGATACTTCGAAAAATTTGGTGATAACTAGAAGCAGAATCCTGCATGAATCAACCAGACTTAGTCTATTCATTAGCAGTTGCATTTGTTTTTGAGTTCCGAACAGTCTCTTTAGTTTGGAATTTTGCAACAGTTCAAAATGTGCTCGTTCAGGCGATACTGTGCAAGAAGCTTTCTTCCAACTCTCCTTTACCAGCCTGTAGCTTTTGGCGTGCTCATGCAACATGACAAATGAACTGCGTTGGTTAGTGAGTTGCATCTTTGGGTAACACTTAAAATAATTTTAATAGAAAAGTAATAAAACCTTTGCATGTACTCGATTGTGTTAATATCCATGTTACAAATATAAATCAGTTAATTCTATCTTTCAAGGTTTTTAGTTGGCCAAAAAGTGTTTGGAATACTCTTTCATGTTTTCAGTAACTGCAACCAATATTTGAATTTCATGAAACCGTTAGAAGTAAAGTCAACTTAACCGCACACCACAACTGGGAAACGCACAAGCACTGGTTCGTGTTGGAGATATATGCCAAGTTGCCCCGGAAGAGTGTACGGCTGCCGTCGACCACAGAGCGTCAACAACTATAGCGTCAACGACGAAAGGCCCTTATTTCGACTACCTGCGTTTCTGGTTTGGAGCAGTATCTCCGCAGCAGCATTCGGTCACTAAACGCTGACTGAGCACATCAAGCGGGACAAGAGCTCCTTCGTCTGACTGGCGACCACGAACCAGCAACCTTGAGTGTCAATAAATGCGACAAAACAATTCTTTGCATCGAAATAGAAAAAGAACATTTAAATCGGGCTATTTGTTATAAAATAACACTCAAACAGAGGGTCCCGAGTTGTGTACCGTTTAAATTTCACTTGTTAGCTGTGTAGCCTTTTTCTCTGATTAAACTTAGGATTAGAACTGAATCCTCACGAATTATTCGCAAAAGGACGCTTCTTCCAAGCCAGTATATTAAGAACATAAACTTTTGAAATTTTTTGCATGACAATTTCTGCTCTAAATTTGGTCATGCTTAGTAATGAACGTCTCATAGCTTTTTATGTCCTAGCGACCTGCAGTTTCTCAAAATCTGTGTCTTTAGCTTTCAAATGCATCTTGCATGATCATTTCCGATGCGAAATTGGTCACGATTGGTACGGAGCGGCTCGTAAATTTTTATGATGTAATAATAGCCACACTCTTTTGTAATCAATGTCTAAAACATTTAATTTTCTACTATTGATTGCAACGACCGTTCCTGACGTGGAATTGGTCACGATTAGTACAGAACAACTCACGAATTGTATTGCTTTGGTTCAGTTCTTCCAAGTCCGTATATCTCAAGGCTAGCAGGATTAGCCAGCACCAGCACCGTTGATCTTGACATTTATTGGTCGTACGTTATCGCGTTTATGAACTTCCTTCAGTGAAGCGATCGTTTGGTCTGAAGAAGACTGGAATTTCGGTTCTCGCTCGGACTGCCGAAGATGCAGAGAAATTAATTTCGGGTCTCTATACGTTGCCCATTTCTGTTAAATTTGGGTCATTATTTTACCAGGACTTGCACTTCCAAGAAATACGTGCCTAATAACTGAATGTGTTCCGCCAGGGTATGCAAGTGTTACTTGTACAATAGCAGAGTGTAGTTAGTGCAATATGGCATATGCCTAACGCCATAAAATGCTTGTATTCATCGATGAATTATGGGTATTGTACGTGCGGTACTAAATCTAGGAAGATAATAATAATTATTATTGAGAGTCTTTCATGGAGATACATCAACAGTATAATAACGACCGATGTATATTTATCTCTGCATATATTTGTCCATTTATCTGTTTACTCGTTCGTTTTCTGTCACGCTGTCAGAAAATAGGTAAAAATCAGGCCAGATTGGGAACTTTGGTAATCCTGTCGCACTTCACTGGAAACTGATAGGTAGAAAATAGATCAGGTTGCGAATGATGGCAAACGTATTGTCATATTATGTTAGAATGCACTTTTTGCTTGGCCAACGTTGAAATCCAGACAATGAAAGTATTTACAGCTTCCCTTACTTCTGCCCTGGAGTTGGAGTTTTATTACTTTTATCCATACATTGAAACACTAGTTGCTCTCAGTTAGCGATGTACAAATTGAGTAGATGATAACGAAGCACAGGAGCAGCGATTTTCACGGTGCAGTAGACGCTGCAGTTATTTTTTACAGCTTGTTTGCTTGCTTGCTTGCTTGCTTGCTTGCTTGCTTGCTTGCTTGCTTGCTTGCTTGCTTGCTTGCTTACTTACTTTCTTGGGCGAAGCAATTTTCGCTTGGGCACAAAATTTTTGATGTACAGAAGTTAGTTCATGTCGTACACAGGATCCGCGGCGGGAGAATCCAATTAAATTCAAGGAAGATCCACTGCTTGTTGATATCAATTGATTTTTTCATGTGATTTGCGGGAAGGAAGTGGTGTGATGCTCTGAGTAATTAAAACAGAGAACACTTATCTCTTATGACAGTTTGAGTTGGCCGTTGTAGCACATCGTTCGGAACTTTGCCGCATAAGCAATGAAAGTGTTATCAGTGAAGAAGAATTATTACAATTTCATCGCTGTCATCTTGATAGCGCGGTCACTCTAGTACCAAATAATAAAACGCTCGGAGTCACCCATGAATGTTGTTTATTGTCGTAGAATTTTTCTCAAGTGTTGCCATCCAAAAAATTACTAAAAACTTGACGTCACGTGATATGGCGTTAAATTGCCTAGTGTTATTTATTGTAGCCAAAACAAAGCAAAGTGGTTTTTATTATAATTACGGTTAATGTGTGTATATGAACGTTCACTCCATCGTAACAGGTGTTGCACTACACGATGTGATTAATGTACCAATATAGGCGTTCACTGTAATATAGCGGGTGTGTAATTAAACAGTGTAGTGAAGATACCAGAGCGTTCCTGTAACCTAATGGGTGTGAAATTACGTAATGTGTTGTAGGTACCGAGGCATTCACACAGTAACGGAGCGGTTGCGTGTGACGCAATGTAGTGACAATATCAGGGCATTCATGATAACGTAATTATTTTTTAACGGATGTGTAACAACATAACGTGAAAGTACCAGGGCGTTTGCTATAACGTTGCGGGTGCGTAACTATACAATTTGGCGAGTGTACCAAGGCGTTCACTGCTCTTTAATCAATGAGTAACTACACCTCGTGGTTTGTTGCGCCAAGACATACGCAGTTACCACGCATGAGTAACAACCATTTCCTGTTCTCGTGCCGTCTACGGCTTGGCGTACGCCAAGCGCGAAGCCCTGATCGATGGCGTGCCTTCCTCTCGGGCAATAATTGCCTTCGCACTAAAGTGGCTGCTTGAAGCAGGCATGTGAGGAGGATGCCACCAGTGAGATGGCAACACTGTGAATGGTTCATGGCTAATAGGGGTAGCATGCATGCGGCAGGGCCATGGAGTTAGTGTGAATATGAGAATGCCACCAGTGAGATGGCAACACTCCTGTGGTTAGTTCATATCTTATACCTATGTGTACATTGTGACAGCTATTATTATTGGGCTTGCGATATTAATGCTATAATAATCTATATGCCACCCAACACTCATGGCTATTGTCAAAACTTATAACTTCAGTTCATCGTCAGGAGAGCATACCTATTAAATTACTGCCATTTTAATAATAATGATAATAATAGTACCGGGACCTTGCCATCGAACTACAGAGACTGTGGCAAATGAAGGTCGCCGTCGTTCCAGTGGTCATCGGAGCTCTGGGGGCCATGTCCAAGAATCTCAAGACTGCCCTCCGAGAGTTGAAGTGCGGCCATCTCCACCCAGGAACCCTCCAGAAGAGCGCTCTACTCGGAACAGCGCACATCATTCGCAAAGTGCTCTGAGCCTTAGGTCACGGGATGTGACCCGGCGCCAGAATGTAGAGCCCAACATCGCTCAACCGATCCAATTATTGGGTCGTGAAATCCCCTCGATAATAGTAATATTACTAAAAGGGATGCACGGTGAAAATGGATGGATTTTGCACTGTCCATATGAAGATCTGCAATGAGTATGGATGCAATCTCGTCACCTGACCTTCCTTCTCTCCAGTTCGTCGGTACTAGTAGCAATAGTTGTAGTGTTAGTGTAGCCCCACCCGCGCCTCAATGAACTCGGCCGGCAGCCATATGAACCGTGAAGACAGGGATCGAGAGGTGCAGATGAAAGCCTAATGACTCATGAGTTATGCCGTGAATTTGACTCTTTGACTCATTCCTCACTCATTTGAGGACGGTATAAATAGTCCTATTCCGTGTGATGTTTCATTGAATTACGAAAGAGCTAATAACCCGCTGCACATGCATGAAAGTTAATGATGCACTAGTTATCTGGGGACTAAATGCGGTGATGTGCACACAGGCTCTCGTATCCTTCACTAGACATGCAGTGAATTTCATGATGCGCTATGTACACAGGCAGTGAAAACAAAGGCATGCGGTGAATTTAGTGCCTCACTGTGTACACAGGACGTTATATAATGCAGTAGACATGCACTGTGTACACAGGACGTTATATAATGCAGTAGACATGCACTGTGTACACAGGACATTATATAATGCAGTAGACATGCACTGTGTACACAGGACGTTATATAATGCAGTAGACATGCACTGTGTACACAGGACGTTATATAATGCAGTAGACATGCACTGTGTACACAGGACATTATATAATGCAGTAGACATGCACTGTGTACACAGGACGTTATATAATGTAGTAGACATGCACTGACTTTAATGACGCACAATACACGCAGGCAGTTGAATGTCACATTGAAATTCTGCCACAGCCGTGTCCAATTTCTCTTAAAGAGATCAGTTTCCTGCCCATCACGGATCGTGGCACGGCGTTCGTTCATTGAGCAATGGGAACATTATGGAATGATGGCACCATTACCGCATCGCTGTCGCTCTAATGCTATTAAATGACTCGGAAGCCGCCACCACGAAGGTCTGAAGACGAATCGAATAGAGGGCCGGCGTTAGGTACAGTACAGTGTCAGGACGTAATCGATCGAACCTTAGCCTTTGTGTTCAGATCCTCTCGTCTAGGTGCCATTGTCGCCCCCGGCCTGCTGGTCTTAGTGATACGCTTCAGATTATTATGCACGGTACGTGCTGGGTTCAGGCTTCAGAATAATGGGAATTTCCATTATTACTGAGAAAAAAAATTTTGTATTGTTCTTTTTATTGTCAAATATTTTTTGTTGGTGACACTGTAGCCAGCGTGTTGGTTTTAGCCTAACGTGGAATTTCCCTATTACTGAGAATTTTTTTCACTTACATTTATTGTCGACGATATTGGTCCATCAGTGAGTCCAGTTCAGCGTAATGTAACTTTTTATTTATTACTGAATAATTTTTCTATCTATTACTGCCAATCCTAATTAATGAGCGATATTTGCCAGTGTGATGAGTTCGGCCTAAAGTGAAACTCCGTTAATACACGAAACAGGAGAGTTAATATGCCCAGCCCAGTTAACATCTTGGATTTACTCTAAGCAGTTCCTGTGCTAGTCTTAGTAGCCATCCACTCGTTACCTATCACTGTCATTCACATTTTGTTGTCAGTAATGGTCAATGTGTTGAATTCAGCTTAATACGAATTTTAGTTATTACCATTCTTATTTTCCCTAAATTGCTCTGATATTTTAAGACACAATATATTCCCATTGATTAAATTGAATACAGGTTTACCTTCACGACTGCGACACATCTATCCGCGTGATGTCATCGCGCATTTATTTTGTGACCACGCTTTCTCCACAGCGCAACTGTCTTCAGATCGACACTGCCGAAACAGATCTTATGCCGTCTTGTTTTCAAAGCTGCCGGCCACAGCATACACAGCTCACTACATATTACCAACACTGGGCCCTTATTAAGAAAGGGAGGATCGAAATAAATGCATCGCAAAACATTGTGAAAGCTGAAGAGATTTTAGTAGTTGATGACGCTATGAGTAACTATAAAACCTTAAACGATGGAATTAAACACCTTTAACTTGTATGCTAAGGTTCTGATTTCATTACGTAATTGCCATTTACGTATTTGTGTGTATTTCTTCTAATCTTTTAGTTTTGAAACGTACAAATAACTCAGTATGTATATACGTAAATTATATTTTATACCTTTGGATATTGGAACAAAATAACATGGGTTACCAGTCTTTTAATGTACCCTTTCTAACATTCTATTAGCTACCCCTTAAAAAAATCTTTTCTAAACAAGTCACCGAAGAAATCAGTCAACTTTCAATTAGAACTTATCATCTGACCCGTGATTTGGAGAAGGTGTGCTTTGACGACTGCGGTTAATCTTGAAACGTACAGTGCGCGGTCGTAGAAGATACTTGTATTATAAAATTTTTCAAAGGTTGCAGTATGTGCATATAAAATCATAAATTTTACGCATGTTAGTGTTCCTCGCAGCTGATTAGTTCTGGTGATATATTTCCTGTTATGCGGTGCATTGAACCTGCTCAGTGGCTATTTCTTTTCAAAAATTTATGATATCAGTGCCACCTTCTGTTAATTAGATTGCCTAGTTTATGGCTTGGATAGGAAATAACCATTAATTAGATTGCCTAGTTTATGGCTTGAATAGGAAATAACCATTAATTAGATTGCCTAGTTTATGGCTTGGATAGGAAATAACCATTTACAGCGGCTTGACTTCAGTTCCGCTCCTTATTTCACGCGGTGAGGTGGTTTCTACATTGGTGACACTTTGTGGGTAACCCACTTCATATAATTTGCCATGTTGGATTCACCTGATTCATTTTCCTAGTCCAAGAATTTACTTAATTGAGCACTTATTACTTTCCATTTCTTCACTTGCATACTACGTAATATGATTAATTTATCTAGTGCTAGGAATTGCGTGCGCTCTAATTATTTTCTGTTCCTTCATTTGAACATTAGACAACTACAGTAGGTGTTATGTTAACGGTAGTTTCTTATTCATCTACTCCCACCCGGCATTGTTCTTTTTCATTAGTTAGTATTTATAACACTTCAAGGTCGGTAAGATTATGATGTCATCGCTGTTTCCA
Organism: Parhyale hawaiensis; assembly: GCA_001587735.2. NCBI lineage: Eukaryota > Metazoa > Arthropoda > Malacostraca > Amphipoda > Hyalidae > Parhyale > Parhyale hawaiensis. Next base: position 8,000,820 of record LQNS02277997.1, on the reverse strand, counting down.
GCAGATTTCCATAGTTTTGTGTTGTGCATCTTGTTCTTTTCCACAAATGCAGCTTACCTGTAATGCATGAGCAGTGCACTTCGTATTGTTCTTTTCACAAGTGTAATTTGCGTGTGTTGCATGCACAGTACACTTCGCATTGTTCTTTTCACAAGTGTAATTTGCGTGTGTTGCATGCACAGTACACTTCGTATTGTTCTTTTCACAAGTGTAATTTGCGTGTGTTGCATGCACAGTACACTTCGCATTGTTCTTTTCACAAGTGTAATTTGCGTGTGTTGCATGCACATTACACTTCGTATTGTTCTTTTCACAAGTGTAATTTCCGTGTGTTGCATGCACATTACACATCGTATTGTTCTTTTCACAAGTGTAATTTCCGTGTGTTGCATGCACAGTACACTTCGTATTGTTCTTTTCACAAGTGTAATTTTGCGTGTGTTGCATGCACAGTACACTCCGTATTGTTCTTTTCACAAGTGTCACTTTCGTGTGTTGCTTGCACAGTACACTTCGTATTTTTCTTTTCACAAGTGTTACTTTCGTGTGTTGCATGCACAGTACACTCCGTATTGTTCTTTCCACAAGTGTAAAAACTTTCGTGTGTTGCATGCACAGTACACTCCGTATTGTTCTTTCCACAAATGCAGCTAGCCTATCGTACCTGCAAGCTCTGTGTTAACGCTTGCGATTTGTTTTCTTTTCTGTGCCCCGCAGAATAGGAAGCTGCAGAAGCGCTGCCGCTGGTTGCTGTCGAGAATTTTGCGTCTGCCGATAATCGATGTGCGCAGAGTTCCATTGTTGTCTTCCTCAGAGACGACTGAGCTGTGCGCCGCAATCGTCTTGCAGCTTCCTTATCTCTCGCTGCGCCCCAAGGCTCATAGCTTCCTACAGACTATCGCTTCCTCAGCTTTCTTACCGGCTTTCGTTCTTTCTTTCTCTCTTGTTCGCCCGAAAAGACTGATCCCCGTTGTTGGTTGAAACATGCAGACACTAAATGTAAAAATATCAGCTCGTCCCCACTTAACGAAATCTGTATCAGTTGAATGCATTGACGCTTCTAGTGTTTCTTATGGGCTTTCTTTCTTTCTCTCTTTTTTACTCAGCGAAGGAACAATTCCCATCATTTGTTGAAACATGCGAACTCGTTCAGATAAGATATATTGAAAATCATCTCGAGCGAATTCAACTAAATCTTTGCCAATTTGAATTCGTTGATGAGATCCATGTTCGGCCTCATTGACTTGTAAATGTAAGCGTTTAGGTCAGCCTTGTATGGTACCCTGTAAATTTTTTTTAGCAGTGCTTTGGGTGAACTGGTGCTGTTGACTCTCCATCTGGGACTATTACATGCCCTGGGACAGTCAGGCTTGAAGTAATGCAGTTGAACACATAAAACCTAGAGAGGAATTTTTTCTCAGTTTCGGGATGATAAGTTCTACACCATGAATGTTTCTCCTAATACCATAAAAAATCTCCAAGTTGTATTGGTAATGTGCTACAAATTAAGTTTGGCTACAACATTTTACTGATTAATCAACATAATGTCGATGATTGCTATAATTCCCGTCAAATGGCGCTGTATGCAGTCTACGCTTTTGAATTGTTCCCAGTTTCATAGGTCTCCGTTCCAGAAGTTATCTCTCTTTTGAGAGTCTCTGTTTGATAAGGTTTGCTATAATAATAATAATCGAATTACGAAGAGTGTATTGAAGTTTCGAGCATCAGAAAAACTAAAATGAATAAGGGTTTTTTTATAATTTATTTTTAAACTTCATTTGGCAGGAAAACTTATAAAACGTTGTACTTAAAAAAATCATAGGTTGGACCGTACACAACGCTTCGTGTACAGCGAGCCATAAAACTTTTCATACGCCTCTGGTAAGCCCCAGGCTGTGTACGTTTAAAAACTTGACTGAGAAAGTGGGCTCGAACTTCCTTAACTTACGCCAAGTTTTTTTTAATAATCTGTATCTCAAAAAATTTTTATCCCTGCAAACTAAATTTTCCTTTGGTTTTTACAAGATTTTGTTCCACAAGTCTAAAGGATGTGTTCCGCATGCCACTCGTTGTTGTTGTCGTCATAGCAACAGGAAGATTCCAAGTTCAGAACGGTTTCACTTTTTGCCCGCTTGCGTGAACTGCCGCTTTCATATGTGTATAGTGAATACTGGCGATATACCAATGGCGCTAAAGCGAACTGGCTCAAAATTCTATTGATTTGGTTCACCAATAACCTCTATTTTTTCTTGCTTTCCGCCACTATGGAATTGCTAACACCCATGTGTATTGCCGCACTTCATTTGAACTGATAATTTTTCCTCTATCTTGCACAACCAAAATTATGTCACTTATGTCGGTACTGAATATCGGAGTGCAATCTACCATATATCGGAATACAGTCTACCATATATGGTCACAGTGGAAAAAAGGCTTATTGTTTATACAAGTCTAACTTCGCTAGGGCCCATTATAAAAGTGCCCCTCACGTTCTTCTGAAGTGCAAGTCCAATTGCACTGTGGCTCATAAACAGTACCAAAAACGTTCACATGAAGTGCAAGTCCAATTGCACTGTGGCTCATAAACAGTACCAAAAACGTTCACATGAAGTGCAAGTCCAATTGCACTGTAGCTCATAAACAGTACCAAAAACGTTCACATGAAGTGCAAGTCCAATTGCACTGTGGCTCATAAACAGTACCAAAAACGTTCACATGAAGTGCAAGTCCAATTGCACTGTGGCTCATTAACAGTACCACACACGTTCTTATAAAGTGCAAGTCCACTTGTGCTGCGGCTCATTAACAGTGTAACAAACAGGAAGCTCAAGTCAGATTACACAATGCATCGGTAGCAGCTTTACAAGCATAGCTCAAGTACGACTACGCAACAGCTTACTATTAACTTTGCCACAAAAATTCATATTTCTTACAATGTTTCTAACACAATGGCATTTAAAGTATTGCACAAAATTTACCAGTAATTGAAATTTTCCTGCTAATTAAGCTTCGGAACGTTTGACAAAGCATCAACAGGCTTTCAATTTGGAAATGACATCCTCTTTTTTTTCTATTCTAATTTCGCAGAGAGATGAAGTGAAGCTCTATTATTCAGCCCTGAAAAATCCGTTCAATCAGAGGTTTCCACTGTTTTTATTTTATTTTTTTCTTCTTTTTTGAATTGCAAAAAATTGTGCTACAGAACTGCATCGAATTAATTGTTGCGATCAGACAACTGCGACTAATATTTTTTTTTAGAGGCGAGAGGTGTCTGTTATACGGATCATTCTCCACAATTGCCACTAACTAGATGATTTTTTTTTTAAATATACGTATGCTAGAAGCTTGAATTAAACAACCAAGTGTCGTCGTCCACTGATTCTGGCAATAACACCACTGCATCAAATGTATCACTGTATTACTCAATTTTTTCTTCAACTCCTCTGGTTATATTTGCTTGCTATAACGTACGCATAAATCTATCGCTACACCACTCTACTAATATATTTCTCCAAATGCACTAGTTATAATAACAATACCGTATAAGAGCTCTCGCTGCGCCAATCATTTGACTTTTTCTAGAAATGTTTTGGCTATAATAACACTAACACACGAGAGCAATCACAGCACCACACGATAGACTCGCAATTGCTTTTCTGCGCCATTCAGACCACAGAAGCATCGTGAGCCACCAGCTGAGTTAGAGCAGGAAATCAGCATATCTTCAGTACTGAAGGAGCCATTTCGCCTCTCTAACAGCCTCCCTTGGTACTGGGGGCTTCTTCTGATGCTTGGAGTCCATCAGTGAGGCTCTCCAGAGCTTCCTGAGAGCCCTGAAGACGTAGCATCGGGAGGAGAAGAAGACATTCTGCAGACTTTGGTAACTAGAACTAATGCATCTGTGAAATCTACGGGCATTCGCAACAGCATTCAAGTCCCATGAACTCAAGTCCTCAAAAGCCTCAAAACACTTTGGTAGCTTCAGATCATGCGTCTGTTAAATCTACGGGCAGTGGTAAAAGAATTTAAATCTCTTGTTCGAAGTCCTCGGAAATCTCGGAACTCTGAGAAATTACGCAGCTGTAAAAATTATGGCCATTTTAAATCTGATTTATTTCCCGTTATATCCACCGTACAGCCATTCATCATTAATACGAACTGCATAAATGCTTATTACTTCAATTTAATCCGAGTCTAGACTATCTACACTCGCCAGACTCATGCCGGCTCTACAAAACTTCGCTATCCGAATTGAGTAGAAGTTCCGACCGTAAACAAAGTAGAACTTAAGACCGTAAAGGCCTTGCAATAAATGTTCCATAAAACAGGTATTGAAGCTCCCTCGAATCTTTTCGGCCGCGCGCCGGATCGTTGCAGGGGAAAGGTAGTTTTTTTTTTCTCGTAGCATGATAACAGATCTGCAGCATAGTTTGTTCTCATTCATGTTTCGTTCCTGTATCACGGATTTGGCACAACACTTGAATGTTTCTGCAGCAACTTGCCGATGTACTCGTATTAGTGAGTGCGCCGTGACTAATCATTATTATTGCCGTAACAAATTGCTCCTACGTAAGTGAACAACTTTCTTGTTCGTTAAGCGAGTGCGCAGTGCTTATAACTGTTGTCTTAATAAATTGCTCCTATGTAAGTTAAAGCGTTATGATACACTTATATGATATACCTTTATAGTGTAAATTTAGTATCTGTAGAGTAAGTTAATTGTAAAAAGGATTGCAGCCTAACTAGTTAGTTTTAGTGCAACTAAATAGAATCCGTCTAGGACTCTAGGTAAAATGGTATCAGATTATGTGTGTGCGGGTTAAAACTTGGATATTGCTGTTTTTGACACATCAATTTTTCAAGTGCTTTTTATTTATTTCTTATTTGATTTTTATGAAGTTCCAATTTCAATTCGGGAAAAATTTAATAATCTTATAACTAACAAATTTCATTCAGAATGTATGAGACAACACTTATGATTTACTTTATCAGTACCAAAAAACGCTTGAACGTTCCATCTCCGGTCGGAGGCTGTGGCTTCTTGAGTTGCGTTATCTCTAACCCAAAAGTAGAACCGAACACTTAGTTGTTAGCTACTTGCTATTAAAATGCATTTCAACCTCTCTATGTATAGAAGAGACGAAGAAAGAAGGGAGGAGCAGTATGTCAAGAGAAAAAGAAACCCATGTATGGATCTGTAAATTGGGATATTTAGAAAAGGAAGATCGAAAAAAGGCACATTAGCAGGAGTATGAAAACCGTGGGCAAGAGCGAGAGCAAACACCCCGAACGCCTAGCTAATAGGTCATCTGTAAAGTTCTGATGAGTTGAAGGTGTGGAAGGAATAGTCTGTTGTTTTAGAATTCTTACGTTAGCAATAACAGTAGGCCAACAAACCAAGAAAGGCATTGCCTCATGGAGCTGTATAGATACATAATCTTACAATGCAGAAATCCTAATTACACCATTTAAAACCACCTCAGAGTATCTGAGTTTAACAATGAAATAAATTTATATCAACTTGTTTTGGGCCACCTATATAAGATAATGGCTTGAAACGTGTACCATGGTTAGCGTCCTCGCGGAAACCCGCAACTTAATGCGACGACAGTCTGACAGCTCACGAACAGACAGTCCACGCACAGTGTGGACACACACGTAGAGCCCCACACTCTCGTCTATACAGCCTCAAATTCGTTTCTCTGCAGAGGACGGCAGAGAAGGCAGGCAAGCCTTCCGCGGACATGTAATTAAAATTTGCGGGTTCGGTTCCCAGAGCGATGGTGCGGGCGACAGGTCTGCGCAATTGGCTCTTTATATTAGGGCAGATTCTGGCAACAGTGGTTAGGTAGTAAACAATATAATTCAAGAAAAGTGAATTATTGCAATAAAATTAGAACCAGAATATTAGTCGCAAAAGGGTTTCATATTTTATATTATTTGCTGAGATGAATTGCTTATGTCCCCTGCAGTGACGTTTTGGAATTAGCTTCGCTATATAGTAAGTTGCTGTAGTTCATGCCCGTCTGAAATTTTTTTAAACAAACAGTTCGTAAATATAACGGTTCAGATTTGTGTCTCTTTCGAAATTCGAACACTCTTTGGTCGCCGTCTGGCTCGGTGCGTCGCTCTTCTCTCCCTTTTATTTTTTCTTCCCTATTTATTCTCTTCTTTTTATCGTTTCTTCTTTGAATCTTATTTTTCCTTTACCTTTTTTTCTCTTTATCTTTTTTGCATTTCATCATTTTTTCCCTTCAGTTTCCCTTCCTTTATTGTTCCAGTGACTTTTTTGAACAGCGGGAGCTCGTAACTGAACGATGGCTCGAGCTGACGTTGTTCTGTGTTCTGTGGACCCTGAGGTACTTACGGGCCGTGGACGGGGTAGCCCTCTGGCTGAGCCAAACCTACAATAGACTTAACTTGTTCGAACCTTGAGGCATGGGCGTTGGTTTTTATTGATACTTTGAATAGTGTTACAGTTGTTAGAAACCACCCAGTTACGTTGCGGCAGCTAAAAAGTTCCGTATTTGCGGAGCAACATCGTGCTGTAAGAGTCTCAGGGTAATCGACTAGCGGTTACCGCCTAAATCTGGATACAGTGGGTCGAGGCAAATTCTCCTGCCTGACCAATTTTATGCACAAAAAATTCATTTTTTTAATTAAATCCACTAGTATAAAACAGTTACCGAAAGTTCAGCTGAACGGAAAGCTGTACTTTGCATTTGCAATACAAAAAAAAGTGAATTAAAAAATCATTCTTCTTAATATTGTATGAGAGAACATTTACCAATTATTAAAATAGTTCATTGATTAAAATGAAAGCGATTTGAGATAATAATCTTTAATATATAACTGGACATTCAGTTGAAGCTAAATTTTGAAGTGGCCCTTGCTAACGTTTATAAAATACTAGGAAATGTTCTTATGGCTGTTAACTGAAATTAATTCAGGAAAAACAATTGCCCAGGAAAAGAGAGATACGCATGCTGGAATTGGCCCAATACCCATCCAGACTGAGGTCAAGGGTGACTTTTAGTGACAAACACTCTATCTTTGCAGACACCCGCCGTGGTATGCGCGAAAACCCAGACAGACAAATGCGGAAATACAGACACACACTCAGTTCCCCGTACAGCCACAGTTCTTTTTTACATTACAGTGAACTGTATACATTCCTTCAGTACTTTTTAACACCGTTCAAGTTCATGATGTAATCTGCGCTTCATATCGCACTCTCTGGTCTATTAAATGATACCGCTTGCGCTAATTGATTCTTCACTGGGCTTTTATTCACATGAAGTTCGTAACACGACAGTACCTGGTCGCCACCATAAATATCGACCCGACCACGACACCACAAGATATCACCATAACCTGTCACTTGCGCGACTCCCAATTCCGCCATCACCGCCTGTATTATGACTCCTATACACTTCTTATGACTCCTGTACACTTCTTATGACCGTGTCTCCGGTCGCTAAGAAATTCTCCTATCACCAAGAGTCGTTATATCTTTCGGACTCTGCGCCGACCGCCATCAGACAATCTTTATGGGTAATTTTAGCCCCGCACGTCCGCTGCCTTCAGGTGATGCTGGCGTCTCATCGATGTCTGGCTTAGCAACTCCTTGGTTCGCTCGTGTTTTGTTATGGTTCAGTGATATTTATTGTTATTGTAGAGCATTATTTTACACAGCTGGTGCTGCAG
>LQNS02277997.1:7925146-7956922 GCA_001587735.2 Parhyale hawaiensis | reverse complement strand
CAACTCATTTTACCAATGTCGGACGATATTTTTAGATTTAGGTTTAAGGAATTTTGTATCGCCAGATATATTGCATAGAATATGTTATCTGCCCAATAAGTTTACTACTACTTTTTGGTGGGCGTGTTCTCTGTACTATCATTTTACCACGTTAGTAGAAAATTTAGTGCAATATCTACCAAGTAATAATGTGCAATACGATATTCATGGTAAAAAAATTGAAAATCAATGCAATTTTATACCAGTTACATGTAGTAAGATTACGGATCGTGTACGTTCAATACACCATAAACGATATCACAAAAATTAAATTCAACCTGAACACTTGCTAAGAATTTTGCCTTTAATAAATGACTATCTATGTTCAATTTTAATTGATGTAGTAAGCAAGGGACATATCCACATATTCTTATGGTAGGTCGTGTCGTTCCATTACATGAATCAGGAAATAAGAATATACCGTCCAACTACCGACCCATATCGACGCTTTTCTTATTTCATAAAATCTTCAAAAAATTAATTCATTCGTACATTGTCCAGTACTTAGATATTCATAATGTTTTAAATCAAGCTCAATATGGTTTTATAAAAGTAAGAAATACGATGCAAGCAATTTTCACTTTAATTCAGGATCTTTCACCCGCTTTTAGGGGAAAAAAATTTACAATTTGTTATATTTCTGGATTAAAGAAGGCATTCCATACCGTTAATCATGAAATTTTGCTTAGTAAGCTTTCTCATTACGGTATCAGAGAATACGTCCTTGATTCATTTGCTAGCTATTTAGATAAACGGAAACAATTTGTTGTCATTGATGACTGTAAGTCCACTGAGCCGGTAGTTGACATTGGTGTTCCCCATGGCTCAGTTTTAGGTCCGTTATTATTACCTCCGCCAAGGAGGTTATGTTTTCGTCGTGTTTTTCTGTCTGTCTCTTTGTCTCTTTGTATTTTTGTCTGTCTGTCACCAAGATAACTCAAAAAGTTATGAACCGATTTGGATGAAAGTTACAGGGATTGTTAGGTATGTTAAGAGGAACAGATGATTAACTTTTGGTGAAGATATGTACAGCCGTTTGTTTGTTTGTCTGCGTCAATTTTCTCGATGCCATAACTCAAAAAGTTATGGATGGATTTTGATGAAATTGTTAGGTATATAACAAAAAGTAGATGACCAAATTTTGGTAATGATCCGTTTGTTCGTTCGCTCGTTTGTCACTGTTTTTAATTTTATGCTTGTTAGCACAATAACTAAAAAAAATTGAATGGATCTTTAGGACATTTATAGGAGTTGTTAGTAATGTTAAAAAAAATAAATGTTCAAATTTGGGTCCAGATCGGTTCGTTCATTTGTATGTTTGACTTATATTTGTCTTAACGTTTGTTAGCAGTGTAACTCAAAAATTTACGAACGGATCTTCAAGAAAATTGCATAAACTGTTAATACTATCAAAAGGCACAAATGATTAGATTTTGGAGTTTATGCAAATAAAATTATGGTTTCAGAGCCAATTTGAATTTTTGCTACCGCTGGCTCACTTGGCGGAGGTATGCGCTCTCAGAGTGCTCTAGTTCAATATATGCATCAATGACCTTTCAAATTTTTATGGTGTTCGATCTCTATTGTTTGCGGATGACGCTGGGTCTTATGTCAATGGTAGATCCTTAGAGATCGCTCTTCAAAGCATGCAGAAATTTATCAATGAACTTTCGAGATGGCCCCGAGTGAATAAGTTAACACCGAACACTGAAAAACTAACTAATGCTTTTCAGCTCTTCAAAGGCGAATGATGTATCAGATTTTTATTTCGATGGTGTCAAACTCGAGTGGATGAAATCATTCAAGTATCTTGGGGTAACTATCGATAACAAATTGTAATTCTCACTGCATGTAGCTAATCTTTGTAAGAAACTAAGCAATTCACTATCACGGTATTTACGTAGAGATGCATTAGCCAGCCTGTATTATTCTTTGTTTTATTCTCAACATATACAATAATTGTATCTGGTGGTGCCAGCAATAATATCTCGAAACCGGTGAAAGTCTTGATTAATGATGTACTCAGAGAAATATTGCATGTGTGCTTCCATCCGCCTAGCGATGGATTAGAGAAGAACATACTATTAATTTCTAATTGAAACTAAGCCAATCGGATCCACTCATAAGAGTGAGTGATTATGTTGTAAATAGCTTGAAATCATTCAGACCAAGCGTATTACATGGCACGTGTAAAGCGGGACGTTTACACCTTTATTGTTCTCACAATAAAATACATATTCATTCAGTCAAAAACGAAACTAGAGTACAGGAAATAGGAGAACGCGTCCACTGAAAGCGTATACACTTTTGGGACATCAGTCATAAAATCGTCAATAATGTCATTACCTACCTAAAACAGAGTTCAATTATATCTACTAAGTACAGGTTATTTTCACATATTTAATTGTCAGTCTTACACCTTTACATCACTATTCATTCTCAGTTTCTCACACATACAGTATACAAAGCATTTTCGAAACTGACATGCTAAAATTGACGTAATAAAAATTAGAATGCGCCCTTCCAAAAGCACTGCTTGCCCATGGTACGCCTAGCGGAACAGATACAACTAATATAAGGCACACTAACATGTCAAACTAAATAAAGTAGCAACTCTTGTAGACCAAGATCTCATCTAACTCCCACCCCACTTGAGTGAATTGTCCAGAACTGCATGCCAACATTCAAAACAATTTCGTAAAAACTAAATACAACCTGCCCTAGCTTATTAGTAGCACATTTCAGATACACATTATGATGACAGCAATCAACAACATCAATAATAATAAAACATAGGACCCTTATGGCTGCTACGTCAAGAAAATATGATGCAATAAGTCACAAGTAGCACAATACAAAAGAATATGCACAACACATTAGTCTATAACACCGGATCTATGGCTGCAGATGACAAGTATCGAGGGAAAATGGGCAGAACCCTTTAGTTTGGTTTCCTCGAATGCTATGTAAGCAAATCTATACATATATTTACTTAATAATAAATGAAATAACCTAATGATCAAAACTTTTTACTAATTCCGGCATATTAAAATGCAGACGTATTGTTTTATAAAACAAAAACGTAGAAGCAAGAATTTCCGAAAAACATTTATCTCAAAACACAGATACCCAAAGAACGATCAGCACAAAACAAACATGATCCCCTATGAGGAATGTGGATATGGTATATGCTGAATTAGGTATCAACAAATGATTCACAAGCAATACCAGTGTGCTCTGTGTGTGAAATTACTTTGTTCGATACGAATGACCCTTTTTGATGTGAGAATTAAAAAAACGTTTATGGCTCGATTAGTTAAGGCGCTTCCTCCCACTTCCAAGTTCAAAGTCTGAATTGCAGGGGATCGGAACCTGCCCAGGCCCTAAGCTTTTTCCAAAAGGACCACTAAACAACGGGATCAAAAATCGAAATCTGTACACTCTGACGAGTTGTTTGGGTTTCGGTAACTGAGGGAATCCGATTTCTTATGGAACCACTAAAATCTTTCCGCGCCAATTAACGGGAAGTTCAAAAGTGTCCGGCCAAGGTCTGCTGGACACTTTCTGGCAGTTCACGATAAACTATATACCGTATATCCCAAGTTTCAAAAGCACGAGAGGGATGATGCCCATTCATTACTGAGGCGGCCATTCTTAACTGTTTCGATATGTCAATGCAGTGTACAGTTGCGCAGAAAAACCCACAGCTTTCCAAAATTAAAAATTGCCACTACCACTAATGCTACTTACGAATATCGTCCGCTGCAGAGAAAAAGTAAACCCTTTATCATTTCAGACTTAAAATATGCTTAATCCAAGTACTCAACTTTACTGAATTATTGTCCTGCACATAATCTTTTTACGATCGAGCAATTAATCTCGACCATTTCAAACTTTTTTGTTGAAAAACTAAGCGATTGCACAGCAGGCACATTTGTTATCAACTTCCGCCATTTATCTAGTTCTTTTTTTTTTCTTATCCTTTAAACTCCGGAAAGGAAATTCTAGTTCTACTGAATAGAATGCTTAGCGGGTTTTCCAAAGTAGATATTGATTCCATTTATTAATGATGCACTTGGTATTCTGCCTTTCATTAAACGACCTTTGTTTATTATTTTTCCTAATAATTTTTAACATTCACCGTAGCACTCTGTTAATTAAAGTTCCATGCATACAGTAGGTTTTTTTTTCCAAGATGATCAGTAAGTTTCTGAGACAATACCTTTTTTACTGCTCTTGGTATATTGTTGATAGGAAAAGTTAAAAATATGCAGCGTTGTGTTATTTATATCTTTCGTATACAAATCATTTTGCAATGGACTGTTTCAATTAAATATTTCTGCAGCAGATTGGCAGTCTGTTTGAACAATCATTGTTTGCTTTAAGTTCCAAATATTGATTATGATGATGATGCAATATCCTATCAGCGGTAGTTTTTTTCTTGCAGCTCGCTTTTTTATCCTTAGGTAAAAAAAAAAACATTTCTGGTAATTTCATTGATTGGTGCATTGATATTGAAAAAAGAAAACTAATCTAATTAGCCTTGACTTGTCTGAAACTTCAATCGCTGTCCCCATTTTGGGAAATTTTTTCAGGTGTTAGTAGCAAATTGATTGGGATTGGGATCGCCACAAACTCAATCTCGCACAGAAAATTGCGCTTTAGACTGTCTCAAGCGTAATCGACTTAGGAAAAACGCCTAAAACTCAGGTCCACAGAGTTCCTGACAAGTTGAAGCTATAGAGATGACATGTCTCCATTTCGATATATGTAGCTGAAAGCTTTATTATTCAAAAAAAAAAAAATCTCGTTTAGCAACTATCGGCCAGTTGCAGTAAACTGTGCATTAGTTTCTTTTTTTATGCATTTATTTTTGTCACTTAATTTTTCCTTTCCTAAAACTGACCCTTTTGGCTATTTATGCCAGAAATGTACTTAGGGAAACATTCGGTGCTTCAATCACCGTTTCGCATGCTGTAGCGAAACGGTGATTGCATGCTGTAGCGCATGCTCCACCGCTCCTGACAATCCTGCTCTTCGAGGAATAGTTGCAACACTCTCATCATTTAACAAAGTCCAGGGCGTCACAAATGAGATGAACTACAAGCTATTGGAGCTGCTCTTACGTATGATGCTATTGCCCTCAATGAAACAGGTATCTACCTCTCGAACAGACACCTAGAAGGTAAAGCTGCAGTGATATGCTACGAACTGTTGAAATAGGCAGACCCACAAATCGTGGAAGGGAAGAAGGTTCTATCATATACCTGTACATCAAAAGAACGTGTCAATCCCCTTTGCCAAGGTTTCTCAGTAACTAAAGAATATCAATTCATCGCCACCAACGCTCGCCCTGGAATTCGGCAGCCATTGAATTTTATGCACGCATACCTTATAGGAGCATTCGTAGTACAACCGAAACTGATGTAGCACTTTACCAGGAAATCGGAAATGGACTGAGTACTGAAAATGAAACACTTCTAATGGGAGACTTTAATTTCCCTCAAATTGACTGGAGTACACAGTGCAGTCAAGCCTCAGGCAATAATCTGCTCGATCTCTTCAACCACAACCACTTGACCCAGTACGTTAATTAACCCACCAGATATGGCAGTATTCTGGAACTGATCACCTCTACACCTGATTGTGAAATTGCCGACCTCTTAATCTTAGAGCAGCTTGAAAATCATAACATGATCGAATTTGCTCTGAAACTCAGCAATGATCTGACTCCTCCAGCTCACCCTCTTAAGTGACTCGTCAAGCGAATTTCTTAGGAATAGTAGAATATTAACTGAAAAATAGAAACAACTGACTTCGAAACTCTCATGAGAGACTGCAGTATTGATATCTTGAAGACGAGTATCCTGATTGCTGCCGAACGAAACATTTCAAATATTAGAGATCGTTCCAGCAATGATCCCCTCAGGAGGAATCGGACCGTCAAAAATTGCATTGCCTGGCGGGAAGTGTGCTACAAAGCCTAGAAGCGTAATTTAACGAAGGAGAACAAATCCAATCAAATAACCGCACGCAGGGCATTGATGAGAAAAGTTAGGCTACTAAACTGGAAAAAGAAGTCGGTGGCCGCTATGAAAAAGTGGAAACCAAAGGTATTCTGTAAGTATGTAAATGAAAGATGACTCAATAGAGAAACCGTGAGTACACTCAAAATACCCAACGATGAAATCATTTATGACCTAGAGGAAAAAGCTGCAGTCATGCACGAATATTCACCAAGGTATTTATCGTTGAAAAAGCTACGAATATTCTGAAACAAACAACGATGCCGTTAGCTCCCTCAGACGTTTATGGTTTTACGGAGCAAGAGATATTTCAAAAACTGACCTACCTTAATGTGCACAAATCTACCTGCCTGAATAATCTTTCCTCGTCTTCTGTGGGAAATCGTTACAGGCATCGCAGCACCGTTGCTCAAAATATTCAATCGGTCTGTAAGTACGGGAAAAGTTGTACAGAATTGGAAACTACTCTCGGCCAGCAATTTTTCCAGTTTTTCATAGTTAACATTTGGAATAGATTCCCCTCTGAAGTTGTCGGTGCAAAGACAATGAATGCATTTAAAAATCGTCTTGACAAGCATTACGACCTCCTACCTTCAGAAATCACAAACTCTTAACGGCTATGCTTCGGCCGTGCTTTCCTTCATCAGATATCAAAATAATTATAACATAACTGCAATAGCTATTAGATTGCCGAAGCGTAAGCTCGGCTGCTCTCAGGGAGTGGGCCTCTGGGCCCCTTAATGCCAGTTACAACATCTAAGAAAGATCCTATTCACATTTAGTCATCTATATTTTTTATTTTCAAATTACATTTTCAAATAAGTTTAATCTCTGCACTTCATTCCCTTCTTTTTACCATTAATATAGTTAGTGTGGCTATGACATTTCATCTTCACTACTAACTTTGCTCATTATTTGCAACATAAATTTGCAATCAAGCGTAAGTTCCGCACTCCATTCCATCCTCTTTCTACATTTATCTCGACTTCTAACTATCTTTGTTCATAATTTGCTACATAAATCTAGAATCAAGCAGCATTCCCGCAATTTGCTTTTATCTTTATTTATTTTTTTTCTAATGTGGAAAGTGTTGCCTAAGCCATTTCATCTTCACTTCTAGCCTTGTATGCTAGCTATTTGCACGATAAATTTCTGATCAAGAACGCTCGGTCAGCCGCAGCGCACCCTCTCCGCACCACCGCAGCACCCTCTACTCCAGTGATGAATAGCGCCTGTCATCCGACCTCATTTTCAAATCTACCTCTACGTGTAGATGGCGCTGCCTACGATACATCATTCTGTTATTATTGGAGGCATTGGAGCGGTCGATGGTGTATTGTTTGGCAGAGATCGAGGATGTGATGAAGTCCGCTGTTAGATAGGAAGCGAGCAGTGCTCGATAGCACTCTATTCTGACGCTTGCGAACCGCTGTGGTTATTAAAGGTATATTTTTCGTGATGAACGAAGGTATTGTCTGCAGCATTTTTATGTGAAGAGCTATTGCCGTCTGAGTGTGTATCCGTTGCTTATATGGCAAATAAGACAGGATTATTAGAGTGATATTTTTTGTGTTGGACGTAGACGTCGTTTGTAGCATTTTTGTGCAATGAGTACGAATTTTTGGTATTCATCTGTTCCATGTTTGGTAAACAAGATAAAACTCTCAAAGATTATTTTTTTTTGTGTACTGAAGAGCCATTTGCACCATTTTTGTTAGCTGATGAACTTTTAGTATATGTCATAATATCTTTGATGAATAATACATTTTTAAAGCGTGATATTTTTACCGTAAGCCCATGCGCTGCCTGTGACCTTTTTCTTTAACAAGCGTCCATGCTTGACCGATATGGGTTAACTATTTATTGGTAAACAACCCTGAATTAAAGGAGTTTTGTGATAGTCCGAGGCCTCGGCTTCATTACTTTTCCTTTGGAAGCTTCAATACTTAACCTTTTTTTGTTTATAAAAATTTTGATAAATGAAATAATTATTGAAATTGTTTTTTCGTTACTAACCGAAACCTCGTATTTAGTAGGAATTTTCCTTTAACTAGCTTTCTTACTTCATTTGTTCACCTAGATTATTTTGGTATTTGGAACATTTATTAAGGTGATATTTTCGAAGAAAGCGGAGCTTCTCTCCTCTACGCAGTTATCGATAACAGCATTCCGACTCTTCTAAGCCGATGCCTCATTTTCAGCAGTTTTATATTTAATATGCTCTTGTCATTCATGTAATTATCAATATGCAATATTCCTCCAGGCTTCTGCCTCCTAACAGTCAGGTCTGTACTTAGCGTTCTCAACACCACGGCACTACCCACATACATGCAATATTAAATAGTATTTTATTTAGTACTGCATTAATAATGAACTACATTGATGAACTTCCATCAGCTCCAGTTGCCGGTATTCCGCATTTTGACATTCCCTGATCCGTAATATTTGTTGATCTACGAAGCTGCTATGCTAATACAAGACTTCGCTCTCAGGTGCAGTTACACATACCGGTGCTGTTCTCTTCACCAGTTACTTTATTTTTTACGAGCAAGCCTGTCAACATCGCGTGCGTTGTCAAAAAATACCTTCCGCCCTAGCTAACATTAAGGCATTTACCTCACTCTGCAGACAACTTCAATCTCAAGAAAACCGCCCGCCTTAGCTAACATTAGGGCATTTACCTCGATCTGCAGACAAGGTTATTCATAAGAAATCTTTCAAATCGACTACACGATTATTTTTGGTCAGGCTTTGTGAGTTGTTATAAACCAAGAGGCAAAACGTTAAGCAACATTTCTCTATCAGCATCAACTTGATGGTATAGCGGTAAATGATATTAGCGATAGTAAACCATATGCGATCGCGTCAAATAAAGGTGCTCTAGCTCGCTATTTGTGTTGAACCAATGACTCAACTAAAGAAGAATGGTTAGAGATTCACATGTATGTTAACCAGATATCATAAACTGCGTGAAGTGGTCCAAGCTCTTCGTCTATATCAATCTAATTACTATAAAGGATGCCTAAAAGAATTTTTATTTTAAATGAGCAAGGTTTTGACCTATGTTGACAGGGTGGAGCCTGAAAGGCAAATGACCATAGTGTGCTATGGGGGTCGGACGGTTAGGGAAATAGAGGAGAACGGACTAGTGCAGTTGAAGGAAAAAATGTCGGTCATTGGTTGTGACGAGCTGTGATGTATTGACCAACATTTAGGTGTATCCAGCCGAACCGGGCTACCACTCGCAAAACCCTCACATTCAGCTCCCCGCCTGCACGCTGAGGAAAACGACCATCCCATTAGCGAAAATGGCTTCTCAGTCATTGATTCTTCTAATCCAATTGAACTCACAACAATAGAATCCCTTTATATCCATAGAACAAGACCTAGCTTCAACATTATGACCTCAGCTTTACTTCTTCGCACTATCCACGACTAACTAGCTCCACATCTGCCGACTGTACAGGAGCTGACACCCGGCCCCTTCTCATAACTCTGTTCATTCGCTTTTCAGACTATAGCCCATGACCGACAATTTTCCTCCTACTGTACACGTTCTTTTCTCTCCTCTCTAGAATCACTATACATCCTTAAAACAAAACCTAAACCCAATGTAATGACTGCAACAGTACCACTCGTCATAACCAATGACCGACACTTTTTCCTTCGACTGCACTTGCCCGTTCTCCTCCGTTTCCCTTACCGTCCAACGCTTATATAGGGACCCCATAGTACACTATGGTCATTGGTTTTTGAGGCTCCACCCTGTCAACATAGGTCAATCTAATAACGTAAAGACAAATCAAAATTCACTCAACTTTTAACTTCTTCTGTCCATGTTAGTTTCTTCATAAAGACGGGTTTCAAAGTTGTGTTTCTCTCAACATTCCAGTATAGTTTCATTTTCATATCGTAAAACCATAGCTTATGATTATACGTGTATTTATATCTCTAATATTTTACATGTTTGTAACTTTCCCGCCTATATAGACTTACATTGGAAGATTGAGACTATGTCATGTTATTTCAACGTTGTTTATGTGCCCGGTGAGGCTTGAACGTTGAACGCACTATGTGATTATTCTTCCTATTTATATTATAGCTGAATACTTGTCAAGCGGTGGTGAATCACAATCGCTCTCTACGTTATGTGATCAAAAGTATATGGATCCCCATAAACATGTTCATATCATTGAGCGCAACTCAGCGTTGCCATTTACCACGAGAGATACGCATTGTCAGCAACTCAGTAGTTAGCTGATGAAAGTCGACAGAAGAATGAGACTTTCCTCTGTCATTTACCACGCAGAGCATCCAGAACATCGTCGACGATCCCCGTGTAGTCGGCAGATAGAGCTAAACAGAAGAATGAGGCTTTCTTCTATCATTACCATGCGGAACAGCGTCAGCAATCGATCCCAACGGTCTGCTAACAGTGCTACGACGACACAGTGGGAAGGTCTGATAAACCATGGTATACTCTCAAGGCAGCCAGACAGTCAAGTGCATCCTGCTCCATACGTTTCTTGCAGAAGCTTTAGCATGTGGAGGAATCCATAGGTGATTGCATTCGTATAAAATATGTTTATACTGTACCTGTATGAAAAATACAAAGAAAGTGTAGTACTGCATTCATTGATTTTACTTCCCCTTTACAGAAACCGTCATAAGAACTTTGTAGTAACCAGCTTCAGCCCTTCCTTTCCCTAAAAGGGTTTTTGCTTCCCCCGGCAGTTGATTTATGGATTTAGCCTGTTTGGCGGCCCAGAACTCTGCTTTAGTTGCTGTGCATGGTTTATTGGGATGACCAGCTGTTCCTGAATCGATTATTGCTTGACCACGTGCGTCGCTTACGGATCCAGCATGGAGCCCGTGTCCGATATGTAGATTTTGCCTGTAGTCTTCCGGGACCGTCTTAGGGCCCGTGCTCCGGGTGTGGATGCGCTGCTTCCAGACGTTGAATGTACGCATCTGAAGCTGTTCTGTGGCCGATGGCGGCGCGTGAGATGAGCGTAAATTGGGATGTTGAATGGACGCTCCTCGGGACGTTGGTTATGCGCTACTCGGAGTGTTTGGTGAACGCTGTTGTGAGCGTTGGGTGTAGAGACATTGGGTTGTTGGATGAGTGAACCGTGGGGTGTTGGACAGGCATAACCTGAGGTGGTTAATGGACGAAAGTAACATTTTTGATGGATGCAACTCGGTGAGTGTCGCATAATACAGTTCTGATTGTTTCATGATCCATTTTCGGAATGGTGTAGAAAGGCAACTGGATTGTTAGATGAACGCAAATTTATAGCTAAATAAAAACCGCTCATTCCTCCATATTGCACACTCTTAAACTCTGAGTTGGAAAATGATATAACAGGATCTGTACTTCTATATTCTGCTGCCTTAGTTAAACTTTTTGGCTGCCGAAAAAGCTGTTTTTTTTTTCTTTTAGCTTCTCCATAGGGCTACCAAGAATTCTGTCAGGGTATTGTCGTTATGTAAAGCATTTCTCTCGACGGTCTGTTCGTCGCCTATTATTTCCAGGCTCCCATTCAGTTTTCTTCTGTCATTTATAATCCAATTCACTGTAGCAGCCGCCAATGTTTACACGTTTAGGTCGTTTTTTCTTAGCTTGTTTTTCACACTGGGCTCCAAGCCATTTCTTCCTTGCTGCTTCTGGAACTTTTCTTTTGTAAGGATCCATAGCCATCGGAGATATAGTGTCCTCTGCTGTCAACTTTTTATTCTCTTGGAGGCTGGTTTGTCTTTCTAAAAAAGTTTATCCTGTAGCATACGCTTTGATCATTGTTAGCTCTGTGCAGCACTGCCGCTGCTAATACTTGGTGGTGGACGATCAGTGCTGCAACTCTCTGCGATCTTACAGCTGTAAGGGGCTACACATAGCCTTCATTTATGCTGAGAAGCTGCATGCGATTCTTACAATGGATGTCTACACTACCATTAATTATTGGTGGAAAACTGGGTGGATTATCAGTGTTGGATAAAGGTCTACTGTCGCCATTACAAATATCTTCGTACCGCGATTATTGCTGAGAAACGATGCGATTATTGTTATGAATGTATACTGACAGTTATCATTGCCATTAACTCTACGACCATTATACTGTAAATTGCAAACCGTCATCACTGCTACAACCATTATACTGTAAATTGCAAACCACCATCACTGCTATAGTAAAGGATATCATCATCACTATAAATGCCTTCAGTTTGCTCTCGCTACTTTCAAGCTCTACCATTATCGTTGCAAATTTCTACTCACCGCCATCACTAACGCAAAACTCTACTATCGTGCGTCACTGCAATTGCCTACGCACCGCTATCACTACCCCTAAACCCCAAGCCCGACGTAGAGTTCCATTGGACCGACGCTCCACTGTTATCATTGACGTCCCTCTTCCTCTAATAGACAATAAGAGCGAAAGCCCAAAAAATTCAAGAGTGGATGACCGCCCGAATGGCACAGAAAAGTGCTAAATTTTCCGAGCTGTGCATTCGCTACAGGACCGGCTGGTTATTGCCATTGGACCCCGTGAAAGCTACGAGGCAATTTAGGCAATAAGAAATGAGTCTCTGGGTGTTCATAAAGCGACTTAGCGCCACTGCTGTAGTGGCTTTGCTTCTTTGATTTGTTCCGATGCTGTTGTGTTCTGCAGTGGAGCCATCCAACCCGTGTAGTAGTGGGATCTTTTTTTTTTCTGCGGCAAGTTTTATGCGCAATTTTTTGACGGAATTTTTGCGTGAGTGGAAGTTATCTCTGACTGAACAGCAGGGTCCGGTACTGTTTTTCCTTTTTTTTTCTATTATGCGGCAAGTTATCAGCGTAATTTTTTGACCGGATTTCGGGCAAGTGGAGGTTATTTTGGACTGAACAACAGGGCTATGCGTTCTTTTGCTACAAGTTCTAGCTCTATGTTTTGACGAATTACTGCTAGACTCTACCACTTCCAGATCAATTGGTTGCAAATAAAATTTTATTTATTCTCTTTTAGACTCAAGTTGTCAGTAATAAAACTTAATTTGCTCATTAACTAAGAAGTTTCCTAATGACAGATTAATGACAATTACAGACAAACTGGCCGTAACGTACAGAAATTTTACAGAACAAAAGTTTTTTGCTTCATTAGTGCTCAAACCCATAAGATGGTGACGAATTATGATAATATATTTGAAGTCGAACAGCACAACCGTAACCTATGAGGAGACAGCAGCTTAGAGCTGGCCGCTGTTGTTCTTAATACTGTATCAGCGATACCTCATTTTTTTTATTCCTCACCTAATACTAATAGCGTATGGTGCAAACGAACATTAAACGTGTATAAGGACGGACTGAAGCACTAGCAAAATCACGATATGCATAGATTGCATTCTACTTTCAAAAAAGTTTTACCGAACTGAACTGTAATGCTGATTGTTTTTTTTTCTGTGTCTTCTAGTATTTGAAATCTTCGGGACGATTTTTTTTTTTTTTCTTTTTAAAAAAATTAATCTTTTTGTACTTTAATGCGTTATTTTTTGAGAAATAATTTTGCCCTGTTCAAAATACATGCTCTCTTTTCCAGCTAAAACTGTTCTTTCTGAACTTACTGAGATATGTATTGTTTTTATTGTTTTGCTCTGGAAAAAATTCAATAGTTGACTTTTAGGTTGATATATGTTATGCTTTTCCTAATTTCCGGATCATGTTATCATTTTTTGCTTACTTTGAGTTGTATCTACATAAGCGTCGCTTTTATGCTGAAGTCTTACTTTACTGTATCACTTTACTCTGTGTTTTTTTTATATAAATTATTTAAAGTTATCTAAAGTTATCGCAGGAGTACATCAAATAAGCACATAAACGTCTGTTTGAACATTTTACAAACTATGTCTCAAAACTGTTGGATAGCACGTTCACAGATTAGCGAGTCGTTTTCGTCGTCTCTTAAGCTCGCTGCTTGCTCATGACCCATTTTATATTTGCGTTTATTATTTTATGATATATTTATTTTTCGACCATTTTATTTAAAGCAGAACAATAAATTTCTAAAGGTGGAGCAATACCTTTCCTGAAGTGTCAAGTGAATTTATATAAGGAAATTATTCTGTACAACCAATCTTATGATTCTCTGAATAAATGCTTTATGTAATGCCGTATGTAGTTGCATGCATTACCCATCCACGTATGTAATTGTCGTTTTCTTTCTTTTCAGATACATCACAGTGTAATTGGCCTACGCGCTTCATACACAGTGTAATTGGCCTACGCGCTTCATACGCAGTGTAATTGGCCTACGCGCTTCATATCGGCAGCACCTCGCCAGTGAACTCGTGCGTGAAATTAAAGTGCCAATAGACCTCGGTGTTGACTTCACTTTCATGCTTTTCTCCGCACCTCCTGATTTATTTAACCAAGAAAATCCTTATTGACATTCCATTAGACTGCGATAAACATTCAAGGTTGAATTAGTTGAGATTGCGTACATTAATGATATATGTATATATGGAGAACGACGCTGCTATATAATTTAACTCAATTCTTTTGCAAACTTTTGCCATCTACTAAAGAAAGCTACGCTGTATTCGAATTTCTACAGTGTTATTTACGGAAAAAAAACATAAGATATGAGTCTTCCGCAGAACGTTGCATTCCAGTGAGACATTTTGCTAGAAATTATTAGCAACTATTCCAAATGCTGATGCTGTTAAGAACTCTTGAACAATTCAGCCAATTTTGTGTCACTTAATCCAGCTCCAGATTCACTAGTTACAAGTGTTTTTTCCAGATTTTGTACCACTTGATCCATTTCGCACGACACAGACGAGCTCTCTGTAGTATTTTTATCGGATTTCGCACACTCCAGCCAATTTCTGTTACGTTGCTAAGCTCTCTGTGCTCAGCACCAGAAACGGTCTAAGTAAGTTCGTGCAGGTCGAATAATCTAGCGGTACATCAAGTTATTTCACGTTTTGGCATTTCAAATTATCCCATCAAAATTTAATACGTGACTGAGCTCTAAAGACGTAGCTTCGGAACTGCACTGATCAATTTTTTCTCAGCTGACCAATTTTGTGAAACATAGAGAGCATTTTGACAGTTTTGACTGAGTTCGCATCCTCCGATGGAGTCCTCCAACATGCCATTACATTGCTGACTTTATGATCTCGAGCGTTTGTGGCCTCATTTTCTGGTCCATCCGCTCGCTCTCAACACTCCAAGTCCGAAGAGTTTATCGCCCGTCCAATCACTCGGACCGACTTTCGTCAACATGGATCCGGCTGCGCTTCTGATGACGGTTCTTTTTTACGGTCTTCTCGGTGGCGTTGGTAAGTAGATCGAAACGTCCGCTTGATTTTGGGATTTTAATATAACTCATGATTGTGGCTGCTGGTAGTTCATTTTATTTTCAGAAAGTGTAACATAGTGTTCGTATAATATCAGTGATTTTACTATGACTGTTGACTGCAGCTGTTCTCAGCGGTAGTTTGTTATATTAGGTAAGCATAGCGTTATGACCACTTAATATGGGGATTTTCATTTGACTACTGACTGCAGCTTTTCTCAACAAGTTATTATTTCAGTTTACGTAAGTATTAAGTTATGTCCAAGTGCAGGATTTTAATGTAACTAATGATAATAGCTGTTAGCTGGCAGTTTCTTTCGAGAGCGTAGGCGAGCAGATTGCAATTTTAATTTTATATTCTAGTTCCAGTGTGACTGCTCATGACTAATCTTCTTGGTGGCATAGATAAGAAAGAGGTTTTGTGCTTTACTATTACCCCTGATGGTAATTGCTCATTGCGATGGGACGTATACAAACCACGATCGCAGTTTTCAATTTGTTATGACTTTATTCGTCTTTGTCGACGGCGGCTATTGTCTGCGGGTTTCTTGCCGGCTTAAATATGTAAATCAAAATTTTCTTGTATCTCTAGATTTTAGTTGAACTTCTGGTTTTTATTTTTGTTCGGCTGCTTCTTAAGCGGTGTAGGGGAAAACTGCATCAAAGTGAATTACCATTTTATCTGAATTTTAATATACGTTTGCCGACGGCTGTTCAAATCAGTTTCCTTGATTAACTGGAAAAGACTGTACCAGAATTTTCATTTGCTTGCCACATTCATCACTAGATCATATCAGACACGTCGCGTCCTCCATGCATATCGTATAAGACACAGTTATGATAAAGTCATAAAACCACGATATAGAATGAATTATTATAACAGCAGCTGCTTCTTTCACGACCACGCATAACTCTACAGACACTCTCAAAATATTGCATCTAACTTTTCTAATCGCAGAATTATATATATAATGTACACAACCATTTCTTCCAGATGGAACACTAAGCATACGATTAGCGAACAGCGTTGTCGACGACTTCTTGACACCAAAGAGCCTGAAAGTGTTCTTTTCTGCAGCTGGGGAGCGTTTGCCGCCTACCCACAACAGCACCTCTTTGTCGTTCATTTCTGGACCTCGAGAGAGCCATGATCCAAAGACCGTCTGGTCTTCTGACACCGGTAGAGAAATAGATGATGGCAATAACAGCAGCCTCGGTATTGCACGTGCGCAAATTCATCCCAACTATAAGCAAAATAAACTTAACGAAAGTAAGTATGGCCAAAGGACGTCATCCAGCCCCGGAAAATCTAGGATACTGACAAGCGACACGACTGACGATGGCTGGGTAGGCTTCAGCAGTGACGGATCTGATACGAAGCATAATACGTCGCCTAAACAACACGAGCTTGGGTTAATGAAACTCAGAGGGAAAAGTCTGAACCGCAGTAGCCATACTTTCTTCAGAAATTCTTTTTATGATACCCTGAATAGCCAGAGTGTTGGATCTGAAGAAAACGCTCAGAGTGACGAATTTAGTACAAAAACTCTAATGAATTTCATTCAGCCCAACTCAGACACCCTGAATGAAGATACTAAAAATGGAAGTAAGCCCCCTGATGGAAGAACTCTTTGCTGTCAGAGTGATAAATTTAACGACGTCGAATCTCGGATGATCTCGAAACCGTATCGATCATTGACAAGACGCGATGTGTTCGCATTCAGCGGCTCTCCTTTGATATCAAGACACACTTCGTACATCAAACGTAGTCAGGGTTTTGCTCTCGGATCTGACCGATCAGTTCGCCGACAGTATCCATTTCCTATCAGAAGACCGAACCGGAAGTCCGCAACAGCGTTCAGATCGTCTCCCAGCACGTCACACATCGCTGCCTACCAAGGCCTGTACCAAACTCGCGGCCACTTCTTGCAAACTCTCGACTCCAACGACAAGTTTTATCAGGAGCGAAATTACGGTCCTTCTGTCCAGAGTTCTCATCTCGGAAACAAAATTGACTCGAAGTCGTCAGCAATGACGGGTTCTGACAAAGGGGGATTATCGTGGATCGTGAAACCACCGAGAAAACTTCTCTTCAGTAACAACACCGGGGCAAGTGTTCGGTGCCTCATCCAGACCGCTGACGGGATGTCTTCCGTTACTTGGACGTTCCGAGACGGGCGGCCTGTCGAAAACGTGAGTTTTCAGTTGCGCTTTCGATCTTAAACTCTTAGAAGTTAAGAGTATGATCAATTATATCTTGCCAAATTGTCAAACATGCAATTTTTTACCTGCAGTTTCTTTTCACAAACTATAAGTTTTTATTCGTGTCTGACCGCTAGATAAAGGAATCTAAATTTTAATCGCATTTTGTTGTCATAGTATAAAATGACAATTTTCAATTAATTTCCGTTTTCAAACCGTCATAAGTAAGTTTTTCTTGTGTTTCGGATATGTGAGGTTTCCGCGATATTTCGTCAGACGAAGCAGTAGATCTTATTTCGCTGCCGGAAAGTTTTATTTATTTTCATAAGATGTCATTTGAATACTTTAGAGTTTTAGTTATTCTTTAATTTTTATTGGTAAGAAACGCAAGTTACCATTCATATTTCATTGCCGGACACAAAAGCCCAGTTTCGTGAGACGAATGCAAAACATAATCTAAGGTGAGCAGAACCACTATTTCAGTATGGAGGTTCTGTACTAGGGGGCATGGCGTAACCACTCGAGGCCACTAACAATGATTCATCACGTGAAAATAAATAGATAAAGGTCGCTCTCACTGTCGCCCATTCTTCGCACGCTTATAAAAAGATTGGAAAAACAGGCGTATGGATTGCCAAAAGATATGCCCCTAATGTTTTGATTACAGATTTAGAGTAGAATGCTCCTGAAATGCGTTATTTCAATATCTGTGTGTATATACTTTTGAAAAGTCACGCTGTCAGTCTGACGTACTTTGACGGGAGTCCAAACAAGGGTGATAAATGCCATCTTGAAGCACTTATATTTGGTAGAGTCTATTTTATTAATAACCACCATATCTGGATTTACTAGTTGCAACAGTCCGTCAACGGAAGATAAACTAGAGAACCACTGCCCTAAACAAATTGCATTATTTTATTGAAGTTTCATGTATATAAAACGACTAAGTTAATACTGACCTGATGGAGTACCTAGCAGGTGGTAAACGAGATAGGAAACTAGAACATTACCCTAAACAATTGTCTGTATCTATCTAGACTAAGTGTTGCAACCATTTGCAGACGGTATGTAAGATATAGTATTACCCAGTATGTATTGAAGTCTTTTTATTAAGAACGATTCTTTCCAGACTGACTTGGTGCAGCAATTCCCAAACGGGACTTTGTTTTTCTATTCCTTCCCGTCACGACTGTACGACTCAGCTGTGCACGACATCTCGTACGACTGTCACGTGACTTCGCCGTTTGGGGTCATGGTGTCTCTTCCAGTCGCTGTCAGAGCGGGTGAGTGTATGCTGTACCAACCAAAGGTATTACTTGATATTTTTACCTTCTTGTTGCTTTGCTGTCAGCTATTGAAATTTTAGACATATCTCTTATGTATGAAATCGAATGTTCCTACTCTGATTAGACTTTTTAATCGTATTATAGAAATTTGTTAGCGTTCTATGTGTATCGAAAACACATTTTTTTTCTATATTTACCCAAATTAACGAAAGGTGGCAGAAGGTAGCAAAAGAGGAAAGCTCACCATTTATCCTAATATTAAATTAGTAAAGGTATATTCATCTGTTAATTATAAGGAAGAAAAAAATGGAAAATTGATAAAATGTTCAAAACTTTCACCAGTTCTGGAGACGATGTATGAAGTCGAAGCGTACGACGCCCACGTTCTAGCTGGCAACGTCGCAGTGTTGACATGCGTTGTACCTTCATACGTCAAGGACTACGTCTCCGTTACGTCTTGGGTTAAGGACGATGCGTTCAACATCTTCCCATCCCAGCTTGGAGGTACAGCATCTTGGCATCCAAGAATATTGAATTTTTTATGAGTTTTGAGATGCGTTATACCAGCATCCAGCGCGCGGTATTGTTTTCAGCATCGGCATCGGTCATGTAAGGAACCAATCAATAGTGGGTAGTTTATTTTTCAGCCTGACGGTACAATAATATGTTAGAGTCTATAGAAGTAGGTAGTGTGATAATCAGTTTGGGGTCACATCGTGTTAGGGCTCAAAAATTAGAAAAATTGGTTTCAGACTGTGGTGCAGACGTGAGCAGTTTGTCTATCAGCTTGTACGTACGTGGTGTTAGAAATCTAACACGACGGGTTGTGCAAAAATTAACTCTACAGAAGCCACGTTAAAAATTTACTGTTTTTAGACGAACATGTAATTTATTAGGGAAACTACTACTGCACAGAGATAACTCCCTAGTGAGTGTAAGCGCATACTTCGAGCAGAATGTTTGATTTAAGGCAGATAGCATTAGCAGTTCTCAAAACCGAAAGTTCGTTTTAGTATATTTCATCCCAGTGGCGAACGAGTTTTCCGCATAAATAGATGGTAACTCAGTAGTCGCGTAATAAATTTGTTGTATCTACACCCCAGTAGGATCTGGGTTCTCTGGGAGCATTTTGTGTTGTTAGTCACCCACTGTTTCACCCAGATATGCAGTGTCGTTCTTATTCCTAGGGAATTCCTTTGTTTGGGACGTTTTGAGCTTGTGCCGAGGGATTAGTTAACGCTATAACTTAGTACAATTATATCTAACATGAAGTAGTTCTATTGGATCAATTTGTGCTGGTGATACAGCAATGTTTCAAGCAATAATTTGCTTTTATCCTTAACCCGACAGAATTGACTTCTCTTAGAAGTATTTGTAGCAATTGTGGTGCAGTGGTTTAAGCAATAATTTAGTTTGCTTTTGGTTCCATGTGAAGAGGATTCTTTTTATGACGTTCAGCTTGCTCTGAAGGTAACACACAAATCAGTATAACTGTTTACCGTCAGACAGAAAACACAGCATGATGTCAGCTGCTGTACTGGTAGCACGCAACTTATACAGTGTAACTGTCTGTACCATCAGACGGCAAGCACCACATGACGTCATCTGGAGAACTGATGGTGTTCAGTGTAGCTGCAGCAGACGGCTCGTCTCGCTACCGCTGCCGCACCGTTGACTCGCTCTCAGGGGTTACCAAGGTCTCAACAGCCGCCCGTATTGTCGTCACCGGTAACTATTGCTAGTTTTAAGTCTTTATATAGAGCCCTAATTACTCAACTGCACGAATTACTGCAGTCATTCAGTTTTTTTTTTTTTTGCTGTAACTGCACGACTTACAGCAATTGCCAAATTACCTTTCTTGAAATGCAACTTACGAAGCTAAAAGGACTTCAGCAACATTTTTGAAAGCAATTCGTAAAGGTTTCAAATATTGTATAAATTAATAATCAGAAAACATATATATTAATCGAGGTATATTTATGTCACATATGCATGCCCGCTATTTCAATAACTGATGCATATTATACCATTAAAAATTCTCTACCATATATATTTTATGTCAGTTACAATTCAGTAACTCCTTCTATACGGCCTGCTGCTGTGGCGAAGCAAAAGTGAGGCTCTATAGGCGAGAGTGTGAGGCTCTGCTTGTGATGAGCGTGCCGGAGCTCAGTGCTGGTCTAACTGTCGTCACGGGCGGTTGCGTTAATCTGCTGCTTTAAGTTTCTACGACAAGTTTGGTTTCAAGATATAAATGACACTACAGCGGGGGTGGGCAAACTACGGTCCGCGGGCCACATCCGGCCTGGTGGTCTTTTTAATAAGTCTTGCCGAAAATTTTAGGTTCTTCGATATATTAACCCATTTTAATCGCTTATTATAATATATTCTAAAATTGCATCAGTACAATCAGTATATCACTGAATGTTAATGTAAGTACTACCACTGTATTTCTCATTTCTGTTTATGCTGGATATGTATGCATCGGGTGCTGGCCTGGCCAGTTAATCAACTTTTAACAGTCCGTGTGGCCCCTGAGTCCAAAAGTTTACCTGCCCGGACATTAAAATATCCAATGCTGTCCGTGTTATTGATCCCGGCGACTATTGTTATTTATAGTCTTTTATTTTTGTTTTTCAACGACCCGAGTGCCGATCATTTCATCTACATATCTTTGCCATTGACTTGGGATTGCATGACGTAACCTAAGTCTCCACACCCGCTCGCAATATCGTTACCTGTTACCTACCGGTAATTCTATTGCTGTCCGTGGGGTATCTATGAAATTATTTTTACGGCTGTGACAGTTTTATGTGTCAAGAAATTATTAGGCTGCTTCACTAGATTTTAAGATCAACGAGATCAGCTTAGTTTACTGCAATAATTGTCCTTTCGGTAATTGCTCTAGGTAGATTTTTCAAATTTTTTGGCTGTATTGCAAACAAAAGAAAACAAATGTATTTAGCAATAAAATGGCTCGTTGTTTGTTAAGTACAGTATGTGAATATGTTCAAACTTTTCAGCTGCTCTACATTAAAAAATACACAAGTAACTACATTAATTAACGCAAAATCAGTAAATGATCTACCATTTGCGGTCTGGATCCCTACTGTATTGAAATCTTTTCAAAATTCATCTGTGCCGCTACCGAGTTTACTCAATAATAATTTGTTATTCAACGAAATTGGCGGATTTCCTACTAGCAATTGTGCCCTACATATCATTTTTACATGTAAAAATTTGTAACCTTCCACCTACTAGACTACCACATCTATTCAATTAGAGTCTGCCAAAACGCGCAACCCGCGAGGACGTGCCCTATCATGTAGACGGAGGTGATGCGGAAACGCAGAAACACACGCTGTTCCCACTACAGCCTCGGTTCCTCTTACGCTACAACGGGCAGTAAAACTGTTATTTACCGAAATTAAGTAATCTCCCTATATAACACGTCTGCAATAGACATTGCTACTGTGTGTAAGGCTTCCAACCTTTTATCTGAGCTACTACCAAATCTACGCAAAAAGCTACGTTATTTAAAAAGATCAGCGAATTTCTCTACNCACGAATTACTGCAGTCATTCAGTTTTTTTTTTTTTTTTTTTTTTTTTTTTTTTGCTGTAACTGCACGATTTACAGCAATTGCCAAATTAACTTTCTTGAAATGCAACTTACGAAGCTAAAAGGACTTCAGCAGCATTTTTAAAAGCAATTCGTAAAGGTTTCAATTATTGTACAAATTAATTTAATCAGAAGACATATACATATATTAATCGAGGTATATTGATGTCACATCTGCATGTCCGCTATTTCAATAACTAATGCATATTATACCATTGTAAATTCTCTGTCATATATATTTTATGTCAGTTACAGTTCAGTAACTCCTATACAGCCATGCTGCTGTGGCGAAGCAAAATTGAGGCTCTATAGGCGACAGTGTGAGGCTCTGCTTGTGATGAGCGTGCCGGAGCTCAGTGCTGGTCCAACTGTCGTCACGTGCGGTTGTGTTAATCTGTGGCTTTAAGTTTCTGCGACAAGTCTGGTTTCAAGAAATAAGTGACACTAAAGCAGGGGTGGGCAAACTACGGCCGGCGGGCCACATTCGGCCCGGTGGTCGTTTTAATCCGTCTTGCCGAAAATTTTAGGTTCTTCGATACATTAACCCATTTTAATCGCTTATTATAATATATTCTAAAATTGCATAAGTACAATCTGTATATCACTGAAAGTTAATGTAAGCACCAGCACTGTATTTCTTATTTCTGTTTGTGCTATATATGCATGCATTGGGTGCTGGCCTGACCACTTTAACAACTTTTAACAGTCCATGTGGCCCCTGAGTCCAAAACTTTACCCGTCCGGACATTAAAATATCCAATGCTATCCGTGTTATCGTTCCCAGCGGCTATTGTTATTTATAGTCTTTTATTTTTGTTTTTCAACGACCCGAGTTCCGATCATTTCATCCACTTAACTTTGCCATTTGCTTGAGATTGTATGACGCAGCCAAAGTCTTCCACCCGCTCACAATATCGTTACCTGTAACCTACCGGTAATTCTATATTGCTGTCCGTGGTGTATCTACGAAATTGTTTTATACAAAGGTTCATTGTTTGCTAAGTACAGTATGTGAATATTTTCAAATTTTTCAGCTGCTACACATTAAAAAATACACAAGTAACTGCATTAATTAACGCAAGATCAGTGAATGATCTACCATTTACCGTCTGGATCCCTACTGTATTGAAATCTTTTCAAAATTTATCTGTACCGCTACCGAGTTTACTCAATAATAATTTGTTATTCAACAAAATTAACGGATTTTTTACTAGAAATTGTGCCATACATGTCATTTTTTACATGTAAAAATTTATAACCTTCCACCTACTATACTACCACATCTATTCAACTAGAGTCTGCCAAAGCACGCAGCAAGCGAGGACGTGCACCATCATGTAGACAGAGGCGATGCGGAAACACAGAAACACACGCTGTTCCCACTACAGCCTCGGTTCCTCTTACGCTACCACGGACAGTAAAACTCTGTTATTTACCGAGATTAAGTAATCTCTCTATATAACACGTCTGCAATAGACATTGCTACTGTGTGTAAGGCTTCCAACCTTTTATCTGAGCTACTACCAAATCTACGCAAAAAGCTACGTTATTTAAAAAGATCAGCGAATTTCTCTACAGCAACAGCAGGTTGGAAGCAGGCGAGACAAACCTGTGTGTATCTGTGTGTGTGTGTGCAGCGTGACCCCTAACGTGCTGGCAGCGATAGACCTCTGGATTATAGTGGATTTGTTGCTACGTTCTGGAACTGTTTACATTTTGTGCTTTGGTATGGCATAGAATTGTTGTAATGAAAAGAGTGGAATTTGATTGTGTTTGGCATGTGTTTCTCTACACGCTTCTAGTGTGAGGTCGCAATGGAAAGTGAGGGATGGGCTTTTATTTAATTAGTGTTACAACTCTGATTTTTGAGGTATTATGTACAGTTTGTGTGGTATAACTAAATAAAAAGTGCAGGAAAGGCTTCTGATTTATTTGTGTCTTCAAATTGCTGTGAAAACTTCAGAATCGGATTGTTTGGTTTAATTATCTTTAATATTGCCTACATATATTATGTGCTATCGAACTGTGGTGAAAAGTTTATCACTAGACTTTGTTCACGTTACATTGATCTTTTCATTTACTATTGTGTTGGTGTTATTTGCTTTTTTTGATTGATGATTCAGCATAATTTCAATAACAGAAACAAGTTTTTACTTGGCTACGACTCAGGCAAATATCCGCTGCCACGCTACTTATGAGTTGTGCTACACAATTGTGCACGATTATGATGAAAAATGAAACCACTTTATTTATATAGCTTGTAATTTCACTCTGAAGTGACGCTTTTTCAATCAGCGTTTACAAAAAGTCTTTCTTCTGCTGATCGCTGTTTACATTCATTGGCACTGTGCATGCAAAGCGAAACCAGGTGTCGTACCACAAAATCAAAATTATTCGAAAAAATGGATTGCATTTTATTTCTACGTCCAAACGATGGTTGCGCGCCTGTTGCTTCCAAAAATATCCTAATGTGCTGAATAACTGACAGTCTTTCGTGTCACCCAAGAATTACATAACTTTTAGGTTTTTACTCTACCGGCATAAAATATATATCATTGTGTCGCCTAATTCTAGATTCGGACGATCCAACGCCTCCTCGGTTCACAGGCCGCCAAAGGCAGAGTCTGGTTGCCGTAGAAGGATCGGTTCTTAGCCTGCCGTGCATCGCACAAAGTGTGCCTCCTCCTACCCACACGTGAGTATATTTTACCTCGTCCTACACATGCATACACACACATAAATAATTTGTACACGTGAGTATATTTTGCCTCGATACACACACACATACACACGTAAGTAATTTGTTTTTGTCTTAGCCACGTATGAGTATGTGTCCTTATTCTACAATTCTACCCACACGTGAGCAATTTTTTCCTCATCCTCTACCCAGTGGGCATAGGATGGGCCATAGGCCGTAGGACCGGACACTGACCTAATTTTCCTCATCCTACCTACACATCTGTGCTTTTTTCTCATCTTCACACGAATTTCTTCATCGTACGCCGTACGTATTTTTTACTAATTTTTACCCACACATGCTTACATTTTCGTCTTACCCACTCGTGAGTATTTTTCTTCATTCTACCAACACGTGAGTATCTTTCCTTCCATACCCGCATACTATGGTGCCTACCTGCCCCCTGGATACTCAGTGCTCTTTGCTTGCCAGCTAAGTTCAAACAATTCTGATCGATAAGCCAATTTATTTCCATAGTTATTTCTATAGATATAGCAGGAGGCAGAGAATAAATCAATACAAATTATACATCGGTCTTTCTTATGGTGCTCGCTTTGATGGATATCCTACCTAGATATCCGCGCCATACTTTTCAGATGGTACAAGGACAACTCACCACTTGCGACTCACCACAATCCCATGGACCGCGTGATGACCGTCAACAGCGTGCTCATGATGTCACCCTTACAAAAGAATGATGAGGGAGAGTATAGGTGTGTGGTGAACAACACAGTTGGGTCCACGGCGTTCACCACCTACGTGAAAGTTACTTCTCCATTATCAGTTCAGGTAGGTTGTGGACTAAATCTTTGCTACCTTACGGAATGTTAAGTAATGTTTGGTCGGACCTAGAATAAGAATTTCAATGTAAAACTAAAGATTCGCTAGATAGACCCGTAAAATTTCCACTGTAATTGACCTCATTTTAAGCACAAGCCACCGAAGCAGATATAAACAAGCTCATAGAGAGGAACTACCTATGGTCAAATTTAGAAACAGTCTTCTATTGTGCCTAGCGGCTGACCCATAAAATTTATAACATACCTTTCCATAAGAGAAGCGTGAGATACACTATAGGTAGGTAAGTATAAACGCATTATTAAGTAGAATTAATATGTTAACACACCTGTGCCTACCAATATGCAGTGTGGGTCACACTTCCACTGTATGGTATACAGTACTGCACAGACTTATGGATACCGATGGGCATTTCTTCACTAATTTTGCCAGAAAATTAGCGACAATGATGACGTCACAGTTGATCACTTTCAGTACATCGCATGGTGTTATGTATGATTCCCTTGCTATTCTTTCTTTCTTCTGTGGTGCATAGCGTACCCGTGATGACTAATAAAAACACAGACGGACAGTCTTTAAGCGCAGTTCAGCCAAGGCCTCCGAAAAACGGTGTCTTGATCACAGTTCACTTACTGAAGAAGTTAGGTCAAACAGTAGAGCGTGCAACTGCACGATAGTGATGTCAAACAAAAGTATCAGCCAATAGCGTCACTCCTTTTGCTGCGAGGCATCTTGAGTAATCCACAAATCGAGGCTTCTTGGGTAATTCCACAATGGCGCCGTAAGCGCGAGAGATGAAGTGTGCGTCGTGATTGTTTGTCATATAAACGTTTGTAAAATCGTTCCATTGCAGTTTATTGTGCTTTTTATGTATATAGAACATGCCACTTTATAACCTGTTATGAGGCTTAGTTTTCTTGGTGAATGAAAATCGTTTAAATTCGTCTTTTTTTTAACCTATGCGAAGCATCCTAACTCGTGAGAATGTTTACTGTATCTCTTAAGTAAGCCCATTTTGGACGATTTCCTCAGTTCTTTTTGTAATGCAGGAAATCAAGAGGCTAAACAATAGAACAACAAATCTGTGGTCTATTCTTCTCCTTTACTTTTGAAACTAAGTGTATGTTTCGTTTCAATTGGACGTAATAAATGATACACAATTGGCGAGAAGGTCTCTGGTGTAGTAAAACAAGTCGTGCCTCGCAGCCTCCTTTGTTTACTAATGATAGTGACATCAGAGTCACGGCCATCGCCTATTGGCTGAAATTGACGTCAGCCGCGACGGTCGCTGATTGGTTGTAATTTGTCACCCGCGTGTGCGCTTCGATCTGACACAACTATCGTCAATAAATGAACTGTGGCCTTNGTTTACTCACGATAGTGACATCAGAGTCACGGCCATCGCCTATTGGCTGAAATTGACGTCAGCCGCGACGGTCGCTGATTGGTTGTAATTTGTCACCCGCGTGTGCGCTTCGATCTGACACAACTATCGTCAGTAAATGAACTGTGGCCTTGGTGCAATGAGCTTTAATAGAGAGGAGGGAACTCTACCGCCTTATGTTAGACCAGCTAGAGTTCCAACCTTTCCGGCGTGGCTGTGACGTGTTGTACTGTAATAACACTGTTGTATAAATACCGTCTTACGGTGAGAAATCAGATCAGCTGCGAAAGTGAGTGCCTCTGGCCCATGGCGACTCTACCGAACGAATGCACATTAATCTCATTGGTGGAAGCGACGCGGGAGACACAAACATAGTGATGTACTAATAGGCGATTGGTACATACGGCGACTGGCAGCAGCCACTCCGGAAATTTGAGCTTCACGGACGAGGCTCCTGGCTCCCTCCTTTTTATTAAACCTCCTTGGGTGGGCCTTGGCTATGGTGTACCTCGAGACTCCTGTGACGTTACCATTCAGCCATCAGAGTTGTGCCATGATCAATTTCATGTAACGAGAAAACATTTCGACGGAGCAGATGTAGAAAATATTCTCATACAAATCCTAAATCTTCTCGAGGAATGTACTGCATATTCTTAACGTTTTCGACAGTAAGATGACTCTCAGGAGGATTTAATTTAAAAAAAAAAAACCTTCTACACACAGAGACCGGTGACGTAAGATTAATTAAAATTTTTTAGTTGACATTTTTGTTTGCAATAAATATAAATTTCAGTTTTTATGCCAAAATTTTAGGTTAATGGTACGTTTTTATTTGTTCACTAATACGTGATATATTTGGTAATGATAACGCAATATAAGTATCACTTACCAAAAGCTATTTTACTATTAGTAAGAATAACCAAATCCAGTCAAGTACCAAACTTTTTAGTATTACTTACCATAAAATTTAGTAATATCACCCAAATACTTAAATAAATCGATTGGTAATATCAACTAAGAATTTAATTATCTGATAGCCAAACCAATAGTTTAGTGATCTCAGCTAGATTTTGGTCAAAGCAACCAAACTGGTCTCTGTGTGTAGGTACTGAGTTTTCTAGCCATTAAGCATCGAGGAAATTTCGAGCGTCTGCAGCTATGTTGATAAAACTCGTATTCTGTGTGCCAACTTATGATGAAAACAAGAAAATGACGAATGTTTCGGCATCACTGAGCCAAAATTTTCTTGTAAAAATGCTAAAGAACTGCCTGCCTGTGAGTTTCTTAGTCGGAGATCAGGGAGTAATAATAAAAAACTAGAGCGCAAGACAAGCATAGGAAGAAAAAAAAAACGCGCGTCAGAAGACTTTCTTTTTCGGACCCCAGCAGCTGCATCGCACGATGCTGGTTTCCTTGTATATTATTTTTATTAGATTATATATTTCTACGTATACAATGCAGTCAGGTACAGTACTAATACTACATTCTATAAGACAAACACAGCTAGAGCGCATCATTATTGGCAATATGAACATTTATACACACAATCTTTAGCGTCCGCTGTGGGTGTTGTGTCCGAAAAACATCATTTGACGCGCGTTCTTTTTCTTTGTCTGCCCGGTTCTCCCTTTATTATTACTCGCTGTTCTATGATGATACTGCGCCTGAGCACAGCCAAGAATGGACTAGCACTACTCACAGGATGAACGGAACTCAGGAATTACCTGAGAATGTAAGGGTCTCTAAAATACTGATTACAGAATATGAGACATGCTCAGTAATTGCAGTATTGCTGCACTAAAACATGAAAACTTTAATGATCCAGCCTGTCATATTAATAAGTGCAAGCGACCTCTATACAGGCTGCCACCGTTCATATATATGCAGTGTGCAAATTATAAGCTTTTCAGTGAAATTCTTTGCGGTTTCCATCTTCAAAATGAAAAATTCTGTCTTCAGTAAACTGAGAATTTCCGGTTCGTGTTACAGTTTCACGAGAGTTTTGTGCGCCACCGATATGTCAGCTAAAATTTTCC
Source organism: Parhyale hawaiensis (assembly GCA_001587735.2). Taxonomy (NCBI): domain Eukaryota; kingdom Metazoa; phylum Arthropoda; class Malacostraca; order Amphipoda; family Hyalidae; genus Parhyale; species Parhyale hawaiensis. The sequence goes on along the minus strand of LQNS02277997.1, from coordinate 7,927,458 downwards.
TGCCCTGGTTACGTTTAAAATATTTTATTCTCCTAATATCCTTATGCATTTCTTTTGTTTTCGGCCCATATATCCAAAGAGTGGACAGCTTTCGAACCTGTCTGCTGAACAACAATGCTTCCAAACGTGGGCTTCCTATTCGTTGTCACCTGTTGATGGTTATTACCTCCATTGATGTAGAAACGCGAGCGGCATTGTACATGTGAGTAGTGTTAGGACCTCCAACTCTCACATAAATGAGGTTTCTTTGTATCGGCGCACCGCCAGGGTTTCAATTGTCATTCTTTTCACGTAGGCCCGGGACTTTCAAAAGCCTTCCCAGCATTGTACTTCGAAAGCTATCTCTAAGGCCTGTCATATTTTATTAATAGCGAAATTAGAAAGACGAACAAAGGATCACCAGTGTCGAATTTTCCCCGAGAAGAGGAGGCGCGCTGAAAAAATATAGAATTCAAAGAGATGGTTTTATGGTGCACAGGAAGTAAGCTGTGCAAACTGCTAGTAGTTATATGTGGTGAAGATCGGCAATTTTCTTCATAACTTACCATCATCGTAACATAACATTAGTCATCTCATAATGTGTCTTTAATTACACTCTGTGAATGAAAGTCGCTTGAACCTGGGCCAAAATAATCCTAGAATGACTGCCTCAAGACCCAGTTTTATTAGTTCTCGGAATATATCTTTTAAAGTACGTCTTGGTTCTGTAATTTTCAAGTCAGCCGTGAAAAGCTTTTTAAGTGGCTCTTTTTAGCAGCAGTGCGGGTGACCCGGGATGTGTGTGGGTTTCATCACCCGTCTTGCAATGCCCGTGGCATGTAATTACCCACCTTGCTACGTTACCCGTGTTGCAACGACAGGAGCCTGTAGAGGTGCAGTAGTTACATTAATAATAACTCTGGTTGTGTGTTGGCAGATATCCCCGGATGCGCTGGAAATCAATGCGGGCGACGAACTGCGGCTGCACTGCTCGGTGACGGGGTCGCCCGTGGCCAGCTTGGTGTGGTACAAAGATGGGCGCCTTGTTCGGTAAGATCATATTTAAAAAATACTTTCTAAGAACAAAATAGGTTCACAAATACGCCGAAAAGTTCCTTGTAAATATTGTTAATACTCGGCTAAGGGATACAGTAACCTAAAGAGGAGGCCTATAAAGGAAACCTAGATAAATGAATGGACTCGGCCTACACCTGCAGACGTTAGCCATCAATAGCTTGTTCTCCCTCAAATACGACTAATGCTCTTCAATCCTTTGCTTTCACCATTGAACGTCATTTTTCATTGTGGGTTTATAGATCGACGTGGACACTAATGAAATCAATATCCTATTTGAGTAGAGCTTCAGTATGGCAGACTTTTTCTAACTATTTACGTACGCATAACATTAGGGATTGTAGTCTGACGTAAATCCTTACACCTCGCTTACGAACATTTTTTTGTTTTTTCAGTTGCATGAAATTATACTGGCATTATTTTCGGCTAACTTCTTTACACGATAATGGCACTACGGCGAAAACCTATCTTTTCTCTATCATAATGGCATTGTAGTGGAAACCAATTTGTCTACGTGGTAATGACATTTTTAGCGGCAGCAGTTCGTGTGTTGAGCGGATCTTGTCAACATCATACCGATTTTTTTTTTTTTTTTTTTTTTTGTCGAAATCAGGCTGTGTACATAACCGCGCTATTTTCACAAAATCAGTTAGTCTGCATGACAAAAGGTAATGACATTTTAGCTGTCACAACTCTCGTCTGCCTGACGCTTGTGCAGGTCAGGCAGCGCGAGCCACCAGTCTACTTCATCTACCGAAGACGTGCTGCATCTACCCACAGCACAGGCCTCTGACACGGGGCTCTATCAGTGCCGTGCTGAGTCCGCATACGATGCTGCTCAGGCTGTGGCTATCGTCAAGCTCGGAGGTGAGCTTTGCGTTCTTTTTATACGCTAAAGATAAGTAGAAAAACCTCGCTTACTTACTATAGGAATTCGATGATTGTTAAGGTCAAAATACGTGTGAATCATATTATATGTGGCCGGTAATTCACATAGAATTCTCAGTGGTTAGTCTCAGATAACTGTATATATCTGCAGAGAGGCACGAACTTAGTATTTCATAGAATCTAGAATCTTCTCGGTAATACATTTGATTGAAAAAAAAAACTTGTCAATGGCACAGCGTCAGCGCCGCGGCTGCTGTACCGCTTCATCGCGCACACGCTGCAGCCTGGTCCTGCGGTCACCCTCAAGTGTATCGCCCGCGCCACTCCCACGCCGCACATCGCCTGGACCCTGGACGGCTTCCCTCTGCCAC
>LQNS02277997.1:7913831-7925046 GCA_001587735.2 Parhyale hawaiensis | reverse complement strand
CTTACAGCTGTAAGATCGCAGAGAGTTGCAGCACTGATCGTCCACCACCAAGTATTAGCAGCGGCAGTGCTGCACAGAGCTAACAATGATCAAAGCGTATGCTACAGGATAAACTTTTTTAGAAAGACAAACCAGCCTCCAAGAGAACAAAAAGTTGACAGAAGAGGACACTGTATCTCCGATGGCTATGGATCCTTACAAAAGAAACGTTCCAGAAGCAGCAAGGAAGAAATGGCTTGGAGCCCAGTGTGAAAAACAAGCTAAGAAAAAACGATCTAAACGTGTAAACATTGGCGGCTGCTACAGTGAACTAGGTTATAAATGACAGAAGAAGGAAAGTGAAGGAGAGCTGGAAATAATAGGCGACGGACAGACCGTAGAGAGAAATGCTTCACATAACGACAATACCCTGACAGAACTTTTGGTAGCCCCATGGAGAAGCTAAGGGTTAAAAATAGCTTTTTTTGGCAGCCAAAAAGTTTTACTAAGGCAGCACATGATATTCGCTGAATATAGAACTACAGATCATGCTATATTATTTTTCATTTCAGAGTTTAAAAGTGTGCAGTATGGAGGGATGAGCGGTTGTTATTTAGCTATAAAGTCGCGTTCATCTAACAATCCAGTTGCTTTTCCACACCATTCCAAAAATAGATCATGAAACAATCACAACTGTAGTATGCGACACTCACCGAGTTGCATCTATCAAAAATATTTACTTTCTTCCATTAACTACCTCAATTTATGCCTTTCCAATGCCCCACTGTTCACTCATCCAACAACCCAATGTCTCTACACCCAACGCTCACCACGGCGTTCACTAAACACTCCGAGTAGCGCACAACCAACGTCCCGAGGAGTGTCCATTCAACATCCCAATTTACGCTCATCTCACGCGCCGCCATCGGCCACAGAACAGCTTCAGATGCGTACATTCACCGTCTGGAAGCAGTGCATCCACACCCGGAGCACGGGCCCTAAGACGGCCCCGGAAGACTACAGGCAAAATCTACATATCGGATACGGGCTCCTACTGGATCCGTAAGCGACGCACGTGGTCCAGCAATAATCGATTCAGGAACAGCTGGTCATCCCAATAAACCATGCACAGCAACCCAAGCAGAGTTCTGGGCCGCCAAACAGGCTAAATCCATAAATCAACTGCCGGGGGAAGCAAAAACCCTTTTAAGGAAAGGAAGGGCTGAAGCTGGTTACAACAAAGTTCTTGTAACGGCTTCTGCAACGGGTAAGTAAAATCAATGAATGTGGTGCTACACTTTCACGGTATTTTTCATACAGGTACAGTATTAAAATATTTTATACGAATGCAATCACCTATATATTCCTCCACATGCTAAAGCTATTGCAAGAAACATATGGAGCAAGATGCACTTGACTGTCTGGCTGCCTTAAGAGTATACCATGGTTTAGCAGACCTTCCCATTGTGTCGTCGTAGCACTGTTAGCAGACCGTTGGGATCGATTGCTGACGCTGTTCAGCATGGTAATGATAGAAGAAAGCCTCCTTCTTCTGTTTAGCTCTATCTGCCGACTACACGGGGATCGTTGACGATGTGCTGGATGCTCTGCGTGGTAAATAACAGAGGAAAGGCTCATTCTTCTGTCGACCTTCATCTGCTAACTACTGAGTTCGCTTGCAATGCGTATCTCTCGTGGTAAAGGGCAACGCTGAGTTGCGCTCAATGATATGAACATGTTTATCGGGAATCATAAACTGTTGATTACATAGTGTAGAGAGCGATTGTGATGCACAGCCGCTTGACAAATATTCAGTTATAATAAATATAGCAAGAATTATCACATAGTGCGTTCAACGCGTTCAAGCGTCACCGGGAACATAAACAAAGTTCAAATAACACGACAATAGTCTCAATCTTCGAATGTAAGTCCATAGGTGGCAGAGTTACAAAGATATAGAATATTAAAGATATAAATGCACGTATAATCATAAGATGTGGTTTTACGATATGAAAATGAAACTATACTGGGCGGAAGAAGCTAAAAGTTGAGCGAATATTGATTTATCCTTACGTTATTAGATTGATATAGACGAAGAGCTTGGACAACTTAATGCATTTTATGATATCTGGTTACCATAAAAGCGAATCTCTAACCATTCTTCTTAGTTAAGTCATTGGTTCAACACGGTCATTGGTTCAACACAGATAGCGAGCTAAAGCACCTTTATATGACGCGATCTCATATGGTTACTATCACTATCATTTACCGCTATACCATGAAGTTGATGCTGATGTGGTGATAGAGAAATGCTGCTTACCGATATGCCCCTTGGTTTATAACAACTCACAGAGCCTCAGCAAAATTGTTCGTGTAGTCAATTTGAAGATTTCTTGAGATTGGCGTTGCCTGCAGAGCGAGGTAAATGCTTCACTACATGTTAGCTAAGGCCGAAGGTATTTTTTGACAACGCACGCGATGTTGACAGGCTTGCTCGTAAAAAATAAAGTAACTGGTGAAGAGGAGAGCACCGGTATGTGTAACAGCACTAGACGGCGAAGTCTTGTATTAGCGTAGCAGCTTCGTAGATCAACAAATATTACGGATCAGTGGATGTCAAAATGCGTAATACCGGCAACTGGAGCTGATGGAAGTTCATTAATGTAGTTCATTATTAATGTAGTACTAAATAAAATGCTATTCAATATTGCATGTACGTGAGCAGTTCCGTGGTGATGGAAGCGCTAACTACAGACATAACTGGTAGGAGGCGGAAGCCTGGAGGAATATGGCATATTGATAATTACATCAACGACATGAGCATATTAAATGTAAAACTGCTGAAAATGAGGCATCGGTTTAGAAAGGTTGGAATGCTGTTATCGATAATTGCGTGGAGGAGAGAAGCTCCGTGTCTTGCGAAAATATCACCTTAATAACTGTTTCAAATACCAAAATAATCTAGGTGAAGAAATAAAGTAAGAAAGCTAGTTAAAGGAAAATCCCTACTAAATATGAGGTCTCGGTTAGTAACGAAAAAACATTTCGATAATTATTTCACTTATCAAAATTATTATTGATAAAAACGTAAAGTATTGAAGATTCTAAAGGAAAAGTAATGAAGCCGAGGCCTCGGACTATCACAAAACTCCTTCAATTCAGGTTTGTTTACCAATAAATAGTTAACACATAGCGGTCAAGCATGGACGCTTCTTAAAGAACAAGGTCACAAGCAGCGCCTGGGCTTACGGTAAAAATATCACGCTCTAACTGCTGTATCATTTATCAAAGATATTATGATACACACTAAAAGTTCATCAGCTAATAAAAATGGTGCAAATGGCTCTTCAGTACACAACAAAAATATTTCTTTGAGAGTTCTATCTTATTTACCAAATGTGGAACAGATGAATTCCAAAAATTCATAGACTCAAGGCACAAAAATGCTACAAACGACGTCTACGTCCAACACAAAAATATCACTCTAATAATCCCGTCTTATTTGCCAAATACACAACGGATACACACTCAGACGGCAATAGCTCTTCACGTAAAAATGCTGCAGACAATGCTTTCGTTCATCACGAAAAATATACCTTTAATAACCACAGCGGTTCGCCAGCGTCAGAATAGAGTGCTATCGAGCACTACTCGCTTCCTATCTAACAGTGGACTTCATCACATCCTCGATCTCTGCCAAACAATACACCATCGACCGCTCCAATGCCTCCAATAATAACAGAATGATGTATCGTAGGCAGCGCCATCATGTGCATCTCCATCTAAACTTTTACTCCAGCCTACACAGGCGCNCTTCATCACATCCTCGATCTCTGCCAAACAATACACCATCGACCGCTCCAATGCCTCCAATAATAACAGAATGATGTATCGTAGGCAGCGCCATCATGTGCATCTCCATCTAAACTTTTACTCCAGCCTACACAGGCGCTATTCATCACTGGAGTAGAGGGTGCTGCGGTGGTGCGGAGAGGGTGCGCTGCGGCTGACCGAGCGTTCTTGATCAGAAATTTATCGTGCAAATAGCTAGCATGCAAGGCCAGAAGTGAACATGAAATGGCTTAGGCAACACTTTCCACATTAGGAAAAAATAAATGAAGATAAAAGTAAATTGCGGAAATGCCGCTTGATTCTAGATTTATGCTGCAAATTATGAAAAAAGATAGTTAGAAGTGAAGATAAATGTAAAAAGAGGATGGAATGGAGGGTGGAGCTTACGCTTGATTACAAATTTATGCTGCAAATAATGAACAAAGTTAATAGTGAAGATGAAATGTCATAGCCACCCTAACTATATTAATGAAAAAAAAGGAAATGAAATGCAGAGATTACATTTATTTGAAAAAGTAATTTGAAAATAAAAATATAGATGACTAAATGTGAAGAGGATTTTTTTAGATGGGGTAACTGGCAGTAAAGGGACCAGAAGCCCACTTCCTGACAGCAGCTGAGCTTACACTTCGGCCATCGAAATAGCTATTGCTATTATATTAGAATTATTTAGATTTCTGAGGAAGAAAAGCATGGCCGAAGCATTGCCGTTAAGAGTTCGTGATTTCTGAAGGTAGGAGGTCGTAATGCTTGTCAAGACGATTTTTAAATGTATTCACACTCTATGCACCGACAACTTCAGAGGGGAATCTTTTCCAAATATTCACTATGAAAAACTGGAAAAATTGCTGGCCGAGAGTAGTTTCCAATTCTGTACAACTTTTCCCGTACTTACAGACCGACTGAATATTTTGAGCAACGGTGCAGCGATGCCTATAACCATTTCTCACAGAACACGAGGAAAGATTATTCAGGCCGGTAGATTTGTGCACATTAAGGCAGGTCAGTTTTTGAAATATCTTTTGCTCCGTAAAACCACAAACGTCTAAGAGAGCTAACGGCATCGTTGTTTGTTCCAGAATATTCGTAGCATTTTCAACGATAAATACCTTGGTGAATATTCGTTCATGACGGTGGCTTTTTTTTCTTTAGGTTATAAATGATTTCACCGTTGGGTATTTTGAGTGCACTCACGGTTTCTTTATTGAGTCATCTTTCATTTACATACTTAGAGAATGCCTTTGGTTTCCACTTTTCCATAGCGGCCACCGAAACTTATTTTTCCCGTTTAGTAGCCTGACCTTTCTCATTAATGCCCTACATTCGGTTATTTGATTGGATTTGTTCTCCTTCGTTAAATTACGCTTCTAGGCTTTGTAGCACACTTCCCGCCAGGCAATGCAATTTTTGACGGTCCGATTCCTCCAGAGGGGATCATTGCTGGAACGATCTCTAATATTTGAAATGTTTCGTTCGGCAGCAATCAGGATACTCGTCCTCAAGATATCAGAGCATTGTTCAATAATGCAGTCTCTCATGAGAGTTTCGAAGTCAGTTGTTTCTATTTTCAGTTACTATTCCTAAGAAATTCGCTTGACGAGTCGCTTCAGAGGGTGAGCTGGAGGAGTCAGATCATTGTTAAGTTTCAGAACAAATTCGATCATGTTATGATTTCCAAGCTGCTCTAAGATCGAGAGGTCGACAATTTCACAATCAGGTGTAGAGGTGATCAGTTCCAGAATACTGCCATATCTGGTGGGTTCATTAACGTGCTGGGTCAAGTGGTTGTGGTTGAGGAGCTCGAGCAGCTTATTGCCTGAGGCTTAACTGTACTGTGTACTCCAGTCAATTTGAGGGAGATTAAACTGTCCCATTAGAAGTGTTTCATTCTCAGTGCTCAGTGCGTTTCCGATTTCCTGGTAAAGTGCTGCACCAGTTTCAGCCGTACTACAAATGCTCCTATATGCGTGCATAAAATTCAATGCCTGCCGAATTCCAGGGCGAGCGTTGGTGGCGATGAATTGATATACTTTAGTTACTGAGAAACCTTGACAAAGGGGATTGAGGCGTTCTTTGATGTAAAGGTATATGATTGAACTTTCTTCCCTTCCACTATTTGTGGGTCTGCCTATATTGAACCATTTGTAGCATGTCAATGCAGTTTTACTTCTAGGGGTCTGTTCGAGAGGTTGATGCCTGTTTCATTGAGGGCAATAGCATCATACGTAAGAGCAGCTCCAATAGCTTGTAGTTTGTTTATTTCATTTGTTACGCTCTGGACTTTGCTCAATAGGAATTTGATGAGAGTGTTGAAACTATTCCTCGAAGGAGCAGGCTTGTAAGGAGTGGTGGAGCGTCCGTCGGGAGTTGAGCAAGGTAAGAGTGGTGTTTTTCATCCTGGCAGATATTAACAAGACTTGTTTACCTCCGCTACTGTTTGGCGAGTAATGAACCGTTTCCCGCCGAGCTAGAAGTGCTTTTCGTTATTCTGGGTGGTGGCGACAGAGAAGAGTTAGTGTTAAGGGGAGGGGCTTTGTGTAGTTGTCTCACGGGTACTGCGATTCCCCTCTAGCACTGGTATGCAGTAGGTTCTCGGGATACGGCTACAATTTGTTGCGGTTTTCTGAGTGTGTGATTGTGCCGGTACCTGCGTTTTTCCAGGCTAGAGGGCGTTTGTTTGACTCAATCGACCAATTTTGGGTAAATCTAAGTCGGCTTGGTTGGCGTTGACAGGTCGCTGTGCATCAATGTCTGAAGGAATATGCCTTAGCTAACACTATAACAATAAAACTGACACGAAAAGAAACAATGCAGAAGAAGTTTGGAGGCTGCAATTAATTAATTACAACATGGTGGTGTAAACAGTGAATAAACATTGTCAAAAGTAAATCAATATTATAAAAAAACACATAATAAAGAGAGGAAAATTGTGATTGACAAGAAAGCTCTTGACTACAAATGTTTCGCATAGGAAAGTAAAGAAAGAGTGCTGAAGGCGACAATAAAATTGTTTGAGTAATATCCAAATGAAATAAAAGAAATCGGTGACAGAATGCGTGACTGACCATTTCTTAATTACAATATATGGCACAAATAGCTAACATGGGTACTAATGTAGCCATTTAATTCCTTGTTTTATCCACAATGCTATTCCTACGAGAGAGGGCCTTAGTCGCCTTGTAAAGGATTAAATCAATAAAGAAAAAACCAGTGCCTCTGTCTTTGCGAAAACTCACAGCCCGTAGCACAGCACAACTCCACGCTCCAACGCTCTGACATGCATTAAGCTCTCATCTCCAAGCAGACATTCCCCCTGAGTGTGGACACACTTCGTAGTGTTAACAATACAGCTTTTACTCCGCTACAGCGTGCGAAAGTGTGATTGAAGCACCGAATAGCTTCCTAAATACATTTTTGGCATAAATAGCCAAAAGGGTCAGTTTTAGGAAAGGAAGAATTAAGTGACACATAAATGCATGAAAAAAAAAAGAAACTAATGAACAGATTACTGCAACTGGCCGATAGTTGCTAAACGAGAAATTTTTTGGAACAATGAAGCTTTCAGCCAAATTGAAATGGAGACATGTCAATCTCTTTAGCTTTAACTTGTCAGGAACACTGTGGACCTGAGTTTCAGGCGTTATTCCTAATTCGATTACCCTTGACACAGTCAAAAGCTACATTTTGTGGCGCGAGACTGCGTTTGTGGCGATCCCAATCCTAATTAATTTGCAACTAACACCTGAAAAACTTTCCCAAAATGGCGACAGTGATTCAAGTTGCAGATAAGTCAAGCTTAATTAGATCAGTTTCTTTCAATATCAATGCACCAATCGATGAAATTGCCGGAAACGTTTTTTTTACCTTAGGATAAAAAGCGAGCTACAAGTGAAAACTACCGCTTATAAGACATTGTGTCATCATTATCATCATCATCATCATCATCATCATCATCATCATAACAATCAATATTTGAAACTTACAGCGAACAATGATGGTTCAAACAGAAGGCCAATCTGCTGCAGAAATATTTCATTGAAACAATACATTGCGAAATAGCTTGTATACGAAAGACATAAATGACGCGACGTTCTGTATTTTTAATTTTTCCTATCAACAATATACCAAGAGAATTAAAAAAGTCATTATCTCAGAAACTCACTGATTATGTTGAAAAAAAGACGTATGCATGGAACTTTAATTAACAGAGTGCTACAGCGAATGCTAAAAATTATTAAGAAAAATGATAAGCAAAGGTCGCTTAATCAAAGGCAGAATACCAAGTGCATCATTACTATATGAAAGCAATATCTACTTAGGAAAACCCGCTAAGCATTCTATTCAGTAGAACTAGAATTTCCTTTCCGGAGTTCAAAGGGAAAAAAAGAACTAGATAAATGGCGGAAGTTGATAACAAATGTGCCTGCTTTGCTATCGCTTAGTTTTTTAACAAAAAAGTTTGAAATGGTCGAGATTAATTGCTCGATCGTAAAAAGATTATGTGCAGGACAATAATTCAGTAGAGCTGAGTACTTGGATTAAGCATATTTTAAGTCTGAAATGATAAAGGGTTTACTTTATCTCTGCAGCAGACGATATTCGTAATTAGCATAAGTGGTAGGGGTAATTTTTAATTTTAGAAAGCTGTGGGTTCTTCTGCTCAACTGTACGCTGCCCTGACATATCGAAACAGTTAAGAATGGCCGCCTCAGTAAAGAATGGGCATCATCCCTCTCGTGCTTTTGAAACTTGTGATATACCGTAAATACTTTATCGTGAACTACCGGAAAGTGTCCGGCAGACCTTGGCCGGACACTTTTGAACTTCCTGTTAATTACTGGCACGGAAAGTATTTAGTGGTTCCATAAGAAAACGGATTCCCTCGGTTACCGAAACACAAAAAACTCGTCAGAATGTACAGATTTCGATTTTTGATCCCGTTGTTCAGTGGTCCTTTTGGAAAAAGCTTAGGGCCTGGGCCGGTTTCGATCCCCTGCCATTCAGACTTTGAACTTGGTGGAAGTTGGAGGTAGCGCCTTAACTAACCACAAACGTTCGTTTAATTCTCACATCAAAGAGGGTCATTCGTATCTAACAAACTAATTTCACACACAGTGCCCACTGGTATTGCTTGTGAATCGTTTGTTGATACCTTATTCATTATATACCATATCCACATTCCTCATAGGGGTTTATGTTTGCTTTGTGCTGATCGTTCTTTGGGTATTTGTGTTTTGAGATGAATGTTTTTCGGAAATTGCTGCTGATACGTTTTTGTTTGATAAAACAATACGTCTGCATTTTTATTAGCCGTAATTAGTAAAAAGTTTTGATCATTAGGTTATTTCATTTAATATTACGTAAATATATATCTATATAAATTTGCTTTGGAGGTGCACAAGTACGGTGACATTAGTAACACTGTCATTGGTGTTGAGAAGCTCATTCTATTGCAGTCAATAGTAAGCGAAGTTCCAGCAATGTTAATTGGAGACTTGCGAGACATGGATTTTGACGGAGTCGGGGGAAGCTTTCCGGTTACAAGCCTATCAACAGACACTTCTGGCAAATCACAGAAACAATACAAAAATTTCCGGCGTAAGACCAAACGAAATATTTTTGCTGTACAAGAAGTGAACCACAAGCTCTTTCAGCGAGAATACGGAACTCAAAGCTTTTTTTTTAAAGTGGCGGAAGTTATAAACACATTTACGATTTTTCCCTGGTCAAAAGCAGAACTTTTTGTTACAGTGAGAATAGTATCAGTTATGGGCATCATTGACTGCTTTCACCTTTATACCTTTATTGTTTTCATATCAAATAACATGCAACAATAAAACACAAACGACAAAAACTTGGAAACAAGCCCTCAAAAGATAGTGGCTTATTGGGCATAACATTCAAGCGTCACTATAACGTCCTAAAGAAAAATATCTAAATTTGCATTTAAAATCATTATGCGACATATATTGCACTAATGGTTAAGGCAGATCATTGAATACTTTAATACATTGAAAAACAGTTCACATTTCCTCTATGTCTAACCTAATCACAGGAAAGTTAAAACGGCTATTTCTTATATTATAATGTTGGTCAGCTGGTAAATGAGAGAAGTGGCTGTTAAGAGTTCGTTCTCCCCAGAGATCGCCATGCGCAAGAATTGAAGTGGAAAAAAGTAATAAAAATCATGATATTTCAACAGATTAAGTTTTAAATACATAACATTCGAGGAAACCAAACCAATGGGTTCTGCCCATTTTCCCTTAGTGCTTGTCATCTGCAGCCTTAGATCCGGTGTTACAGACTAATGTGTTTTGCATATTCTTTTGTATTGTGCTACTTGTGACTTATTGCATCATATATTCTTGACGTAGCAGCCATAAGGGTACTATGTTGTATTATTATTGATGTTGTTGATTGCGTCATCATAATGTGTATCTGAAACGTGCTACTAATAACTGGGGCAGGTTGCGTTTAGATTTTGCGAAATTGTTTTGAATGTCGGCAGTTCTAGACAATTCACCCAAGTGGGGTGGGTGTTAGATGAGATCTTGGTCCACAAGAGTTAATATTTTATTTAGTTTGACATGTTAGAGTGCCTTAAAATTAGTTTCATCTATTGACATCTGTTCCGCTAGACGTACCATGGGCAAGCAGTGCTTTGGGAAGGGCGCATTCTCATTTTAGTACGTCAATTTTAGCATGTCAGTTTCGAAAGGCTTTGTATACTGTATGTGTGAGAAACTGAAAATGAATAGTGATGTAAAGGTGTAAGACTGACAATTAAATATGTGAAAATAATCTGTACCTAGTTGATATATTGAACTCTGTTTTAGGTAGGTAACGACATTATTGACGATTTTATGACTGATGTCCCATAAGTGTATACGCTTTCAGTGGACGCGTTCTCCATATTTCCTGTACTCTAGTTTCGTTTTTGACTGAATGAATATTAGATTAGATAGGCGGCAGTAGACGAACCAAAAGGACCATTCCCAAAAAGACACCGGGACTTACACCCCGGCCCTCTATGAGCTATTGCCATTATGTTAGTAGGATGTAGAGGAATGGAGAAACGAGGAGAGAAAAAATGGAAGGCGAAAGAGAAAAAAAAGAAGAAATAAAAAAGAAGGGGGAGAAGAGTCTACGCCAGATGGTCATTAATGCCCGCAAGCATGATAGACGGCCGCTGATATGCGGAGCTTAAATATATAGATGGAGCGGAAGTGAGAAGAAGTCAGCTTAAAATGGCCTGGGAAGCTTTGCTTGCGACTCGTGGAGAAGGAGTTCTTAGCTGTGGAGGATGTCTCTCCCAATGTATGTCAAGACGATTTTTAAAGGAGTTGACCGACTCCGCACCAACAACGTCGGAAGGGAGTCTATT
>LQNS02277997.1:7900431-7913783 GCA_001587735.2 Parhyale hawaiensis | reverse complement strand
GTTATCGATATCTTTACAGAGATGTGGCGACCAGAATTGAACAGCAAATTCTAAGTGTGGCCTCACTGATGCCTTGTACAAGGGAACGATGATGTCCTTGGACTTGTATTCGAAGTTGCTGGTGATAAATCCGAGTACTCTGCTTGCCATTTTCACACTCTTGTCAACTTGTTGACTGTGTTGTAGTTTGTTTGTAACAGTAATTCCTAAGTCACGTTGTTGGGTGACAGTAGCCAATTCCATCCCATTCATTTTCAATGGGATGGAAGAGTTATGTATTTTAATGAGAGCACAATAAAGGTGTAAAGGTCCCGCTTTACACGTGTCGTGTAATACACTTGGCCTGAATGATTTTAAGCTATTAAAACATAATCACTCACGCTTATGAGTGGCTCCGATTGGCTTAGCTTCAATTAGAAATTAATAGTATGTTCTTCTCTAATCCATAGCTAGGCGGATGGGAGCACACATGCAATATTTCTCTCAGTACAACATTAATCAAGACTTTCACCGGTTTCAAGATATTATTGCTGGCACCACCAGATACAATTATTGTATGTGTGAGAAACTGAGAATGAATAGTGATGTAAAGGTGTAAGACTGACAATTAAATATGTGAAAATAATCTGTACTTAGTAGATATAATTGAACTCCATTTTAGGTACGTAATGACATTATTGATGATTTTATGACTGATGTCCCATAAGTTGCGTATTGTGTATGTTGAGAATAAAACAAAGAGTAATACAGGCTGGCTAATGCATCACTGGGTAAATAAAGTGATAGTGAATAGATAGCATTCTTTGATTTGCTTAGTTTCTTACAAAAATTAGCTACATGTTGTGAGAATTGCAATTTGTTATCGATAGTTACTCCAAGATACTCAAGTGATTTCATCCACTGGAGTTTGACGCCATCGAAATATAAATCTGATACATCATTCACATTCGAAGAGCTGAAAAACATTAGATTGGTTTTTTCAGTGTTCGGTGTTAACTTATTCACTCGAAGCCATCTCGAAAGTTTATTGATAAATTTCTGTATGATTTGAAGAGCGATTTCTAAGGAACCAGCATTGACAAAAAACACAGCGTCATCCGCAAACAATAGAGATCTAACACAATAAAGATTTGAAATGTCATTGATGCATATATTGAATAATTAACGGACCTAAAACTGAGCCCTGGGGAACACCAATGTCAAATACCCGCTCAGTGGACTTACAATCATCAATGACAACATATTGTTTCCGTTGATCTTAATAGCTAGCAAATAAATCATGGACATTTTCTCTGATACCGTAATGAGAAAGCTACTAAGCAAAATTTCATGATTAACGGTATAGAATGCTCTCTTTAAATCCAGAAATAAACAAATTTTTAAAAGTTTTTTTTTTCTAAAAGCTGATAAAAGGTCCTGAACTAACGTGAAAATTGCTTGCATCGTATTTTGCCTTTTTCTAAAACCATATTGAGCTTGATTTAAAACATTATGAATATCTAAGTACTGGACAATGCACGAATGAATTAATTCTTGTAAGATTTTATTAAATAAGGAAAGCGACGATATGGGTCGGTAGTTGGACGGTATACTTTTATTTCCTGACTTATATTCAACCCCCTAAACGACACGAGCTAGCGTAAGAATATGTGGATATGTCCCTTGGTTAATACACTAATCAGAAACTGAACATAGATAGTCATGTATTAAAGGTAAAATCCTTAGCAAGTGTTCAGGTTGAATTTACTTTTTGTGATATCGTTTATAGTGCATTGCACGTACACGATGCGTAACCTTACTACATGTATCTGGTATAAAATTGCATTGATTTTCAATTTTTTTACTAGCAATATCGTATTGCACATTATTGCATGGTAGATATTGCACTAAATTTCCTGCTAATGTGGTAAAATGATCATTAGAATGATTGGCTAGTTCAGTCCCACGAATAGCATTTCCATCAATTTGAATATCCCCTACAGATGCAGCTGTTTTACGACCGATAATAGGAGAGAAAAAGGGGAAATGAAAACGACACATCTAGTAAGTTGCCGTTTTTATAATATTTATACATGTATCAAAGGGTTAGAAATTCGCAAAAAGAGCAAAAGACTAAGGTAAAAGGTTCGGAAATTCACAGTAGACTAAGATGAAAGGGCAGTAAATCACAAGAGACGAACATAAACGGGTTAGAAACTCACAATAGACTGAGATAAAAAGGACGGAAATTCACAATCGACTAAAATGACTGGGTCAGTAATTTTCTACAGAGTAAAATAGGTGCAGAAGCTGACAGCTAATTAAGCCATACCAAATACAGCGTTTCTATACACCAGGGACAAGTCATTAAATGACATTTAAAGATTTGAGGGTGAGTAAGAACGCATTTTATAAATTCTAAGTTAAATTAATCTGAGGCAGGCCACCCAGCAGATTGTCAGAGCTTCTTCCGTTGGCCGTCGCGGTATCAAAACACTTTGCAATAAACATTCCTGGATCCCTAAGTCTCATTCTCAGGAATGGCTCTAATTACATTAGGTCAGAAAGCAAATCCACTTCTCAGTTAGCGGTAGAGATTGCCAGCTGGCACCTGGCCCTGCCTAATGTGCTTCTTAGAGGAGAAAACCTTTAATGGCAAAGACCAACCGCGAGACGCACAGTCAAAAGTTGCCAAATAAAAACGTTTATCTCGAGATACATTAAAGTCAGTTTAACGAATTGAGCCTCAAAGGAAAACGTTTATTTTTCATTGCAATAGTGCTAGTAATAACGCCAAGGAACTGGGCGGTTAGTGGGTTACAGAAACAAACATCTACACTGGCCGTGAGAAATCTCATGTAACTGTGCAATTTTTTTATTGACAAAATAGAATCTAAACCATAGTGAGCTTTTAAATTATTATTAATAATGAAGAATTATCTATTACGTGACACACATGCAGAGCTTAATCAAATGTTCTGGTAAGATGCAAAAAAAAAAAAAAAAATGATAATAATAGTCACAGACAACTCGTCAGATACCATGTATGCAGTGTTACTAGCACAAATGAGATAACCCCCTCTAAAAAAATTAGTGTAATTTATAGGTGAAGTTCGCAGGGTAGCCACGGTTCTCATATAAAGCCTCTAAAAGTATATAGGACATGTACTACAAGGCGCAAATAAATGGTTAAATATCCAGCATGGGGAAATACTAATTTCGCTGTATATGTTCTGGAGTGCAGAAGAAGACACAACAAACAGCAGGATGAAGAAATACACTGCCATTAATATAACTAAAGATTACGTACCATCAAAATCTATATTTTTTTAAACTGAAGTCCTGAGCTATTCAAAAGCGAATAAGAAAATGTCCGAAAAATGCAGCAATTGGCAGGGGTTTTAACATGCGCTCGATGCAGCCAAGATATTGAGAGAAAATGAAGTAAAAAGTGATCTATGAAAATTTGTGTTTCAAGTGCTTTTAACAGGCATTACGCTCCATACCTAGTATTGTTTATAAGGAATTCTGACCGGCTCATGAGTAACTGGGAGAGAGCGCATATGTTATGTAAAATTATCAGTAGTTCTTGCGATGTAACAAGCACACATCGGCAAAACTCTTCATTCGAAGAACTGGATTTCACCAAGATACAAAAAAGAGCACCAAAGAAACTGCTCGGGAAACATAAGATTTTTTTTTTCATCGCTGGTGAAGCTGCTTTGTGACTGATAATAACTGGCATAAAATCTATTCAGAAAGTAAAACGGGCATATTGCCCGCTTTCTAAAAACACAATCGAGAAAATAACGAGGAGTTTTCAGCACTGGAAGAACGTTTTTGCTATAGTTATATCTCTGAAAGTTAATTCAGGAAGCAAGATGGTCAATGCTCGGGAAAAGCTTTGGTCGAACTAACCAATTTGCTTGGACAGAGGGAAACTTTGACTTTAATTTATGGTTACGTAAACCAAACCTGGAATACTACGGGAAGTTTTTATATATATTATAATTAGCTACACTAACTTAGAGTCTCAAGGAAAAGTTGGTATTATTTTACTTTCACTTACACATGATTTTCATGACTTTTCTTATGTTCAGTATGTAAATTGGGTCAATTCAAGATATTTTACAGGAATGACGTTTTCGTCGCAAATGCTTAGTTTTTGAGATATATGACTTTGAAGTTCCCATTCTTTTTCTATGGGAGAAAATACCGAGCGGTCCCAACAAGCGAAATTAGGGTTAGGTTAGGTAATGTTAGGTTAGNGCCTGTGATGACATCGGCTATTTTCTCCCATAGGAAAACAATGGGAACTTCAAAGTCCAATATCTCAAAAACTAAGCATTTGCGACGGAAACGTTATTCATGTAAATTGTCTTAAATTGACCCAATTAACATACTGAAAGCAACAAAACCCCAAAAAAACATGTGTAAGTGAAAGTAAAATTTTACCGAAAAGTTTGTACCTAATTTATACAGTAATAGCATAAGCAGACCCAGAGGAGACAACCCGTAAGTTCAAGTTCAAGTGGCGAAGTGAAACAGTTTTATTTTTACATAAATATACAGTTCCGTAAGATAAGCAATGGACCCAGTGGGTAATTCTTATTCATGGCTTTGTAAGTACTGGTATCAGTATAAGGTACTCACAGCTCTCTAAAATAGCTAAATAAGTACGCAGGCATCTATGAACTAACTAGAGGGACACTGTATGAGCCAAGTTCCCTCACGAGTAAATCCATTTTTAACATAATTTAGAGCTCTGTAAACTAAGCTGCCGACACAATGGGTGGTTTTTAGCGGCGGTCTGGCAGTTTTTCATCGGCGTCCCTTGTCCTCGGTTCTGCAGGTCTTCCTCGCCTTCCATCACCCCCTCCGAACAGAGGCCCCGCAAATCACATTCGACAGGTCGGTTACGGCGGTCCCCATGTGTCTCGAATTCTCCCCCCCTCCCAAAAAAAAAAAAAACTTAGCAGTAAAGTAACAAAAAGACAAACCATATCACTCCCAAACTCAAAAAACGGAAAAACACACTCCAAATTAAAGAAAGCGTAAAAAAAACGCGTGACAAACCTGCTACCAACTTTGGTTTAGAAGCAGACGAAGTGACAGGAACACTTCGCTTAATTGGAACTGATAATTAGCTGAAGCATTAGCGGGATCGGGTCCGGTGAGAGGCGATCGAAGGGAGGCTGCCATATGGTAACTTCGAACGGTTTTAACCTNACCAACTTTGGTTTAGAAGCAGACGAAGTGACAGGAACACTTCGCTTAATTGGAACTGATAATTAGCTGAAGCATTAGCGGGATCGGGTCCGGTGAGAGGCGATCGAAGGGAGGCTGCCATATGGTAACTTCGAACGGTTTTAACCTATTAAAGGGCAATGTCCCATTTTTTATAGATAATTTTATGTTTTAATCACTGCACTGTATCGTAATGCATCGAATTTTTTGCAGAAGCAAATTTCTCTCTTGTTTAGGTTTTCAACGGAAATGAACGAAAATTTTAAGATCCTGACGATGCTAAAGTGGCGCCAACAGATATCAACATCCTCCGTTGACATCAGACTCTTCACCTTGAGACCCGATCCTCCATATGACATCAGAATCCTCGATTTGACAACAGAATCCTCCTTTTGACATCAGTATCATTTAATTGGCATTGGAATACTCCACTTGACAGCAGAATCTTCCACTTGACATTAAAATCCCATGACTGACACCAGAATCCTCTACTTGACATCAGGACTTCCTCCTTAATTTAAGTATGTAATGAAATTAAACTCAATTTTTGAGATGCTTTCGATGCTTAATGGTAACATTAGACATCCGAATAAGTGAACTCTAATAATGCTTCACGAATTTTCTAGTATGGTAATGGCTATAAACGGGTTAGTCGTTTTGTAAGATTCGCTTACGTGAATTCTATGTGTCAGGAATTAAATTATTGTTATGTAAAGTGTCATTTAATCGTTCCAGATAATTCATGTGAGTGGAGGAACAGGCTAATGGTGTAGTCAAGTCGTAAAAACATAAACCGCGTTGTTAGATAGTACTTTTTCACAACATTCAGATCAATATAATGTCAGCTATTTTGCCCAGATGATGTTATAGATATTTTTTAGTACTGTTTCAGTAAAATATGGGGCCGCCTCTTAACCAGTTTCCCGAAATTAGCTTATGAATTCTGTTAGGGTATCTCCAACGCTCGACCTTCGTGATAACACAAAAGTTTTAGAGTTGCGGAGACAATAGAAAAAAGGCTTCGCGAAATTCCAGAAACTTCACCAGTTTTTTAATCTTTTTTGGGAATATTGACCCTAAAGGCTAATTAAAATGGCCTTAGAGTAAATATTACTGTCGATAGCACAAAAAACGGTGTATTTTTGCCCATAAGGTTCAATTTTATCAAAAAATTGTTGGCCATCGATAAGGCAATTTATGGTGATTTCTTCACCGACTTTTACGGGCGATCCCGGTACCAACCACAAATCCGCGTCTTTACTGCCGATTTCTTCAAGAAAAAGTGATCGAGAGAATCGCCCCATGAACTTTATTTGTTGAAGATTCATGCAATTGCTGTCACCTATACAGCACTACTTTTATTACATTACAGTGGCCTGCGCTAAGCAGTATCGAAATAAAATAGGCGGTTGAATTTGCTAAGATTAATAGTAGCTGAAACACCGAAAAAATAAAGTAAAGGAGTAACACAATATAGCACCAGCGAGGTACACTTACAAGCAAGAGCCCATCATACGTAGATCCAGGTGAGGGTAGTTTATTGCCGGTAGTTTAAAGGTAACATTTATCTATAAAAGCTATAAAGAAAAAACCGGAGATACCCTATGAGGAAATGATGAGCGCCTATCCACCGTTTAACAGTATATCTGAAGCGGCATTGCTTATCATCGGGTAAATGCCCCAAACTTCCCGACTGGGTAAAACGATTATCACAAATTCCCTTTGAACCATAGCGAAAAAAAAAACTTTTGAGGCAAAAGTAACGGATAATAAAGATCAATATTATTTGTGTATTTTTATAACGAAGTGTCTAATACAAGGTTCAGACCGTTCTGGGTTACTTGATAGCTACCTTCAAGGTAGCATTAAAGTAATAATACATCAATAAAAAATTATACCAAATAGACCAGTACTACCATGATTTTGCCTTGTTCTACAACGAAAAGACAACAGGCATCCGCAAGACAAAGATAAACTTTGCCAACTGTCATAAACTTTTCATTAAAGTTTGGTCGCATTCAGGTTCGATTGTTCGATTTGGCAACGTTGAAAAACAGGCGAACTCGTAAACAACTTTTCACGTTCGTCAACTTTGGGGAGCGGAAAAGTCGTCCCCGGTGGCAGAAACTCAGCATACGAAGGAACTTGGTTGACAGGAGTTGTGCAGACGCTTTGCTCAAGTTGCGTACACACACAGCAGAAGTTGCTAAATGTTTAGTATTAAGTTGGTGCGAAGCGCGTACTGTATACGAGACTGGGGCAGTTGTTTGACTATCTAGCATCAGTTGGTGTGAGACGTGTGCCTAATATGCATTTCTACGGCCAATTGGTCGCTAGGATGAGCAGCTCACGCGCCGTTTCGAAATATATTTAAGATCGGTAGCATAGATACCGAGGCATAAATGACGTCCGAGCTCGCAATCCTTGCAGGCATTAAGCAAGACTGTGAGAGTTGCCGGCATGTCAAGCATCAGTTGGCTTGAATGATGCACTGCAACACTTTAGTGTTACGTGCTAGCATGAAATAGTTCGAGTCATTGGATTGTACACAAGAATGTAGCAGTTGTTTGTCCGTCCAGTGACAGTTGATGCAAGTTGTGTACTGTACGTAAAACTATAGCAGTCGTCAAATTATCAAGAGCATCAGTTTTTCAGCGTTAGTCGACTACGCGTAAGATTGTAGTAGTCGCGAGAATGTTTCACACAGCTCCACAGCTTTCATAAATATGTACTATGGATAGATTAGATTAGGTCACATAGGCGGCAGTAGACGAACCAAAAGGCCCATTCCCGAAAAGACACCGGGACTTACACCCCGTCCTCTATGAGCTATTGCCATAGTTCGAGTCATAGTTACAGCATCTGCATAAAACGAATGAATGGCATGCATAACCCAAAGCTTAGTGTGCTTCAAAAATACTCGTGGAAGTCTCCCTATGGGAATCCAGAGGCGGGAATAGTGCGTTCCAATAACAGAAACACCCGTTTTATGATAGATATCAAAATCCTTGCACGAGACGAGAGAAATAGCATTGCAACTTTGCCCGTGTCTTCGTTCCGGTACCCCAAACAAGGAAAGAAAAAGAGAGCGTAGCTATCTCTCTCATCTCTAAAGTCAGAAAGAAAAGTAACTCCAATATTTTCCAGTGCGGGGAAGAGGGCAGCAGAGTAAAATATAGCAAAGTTTTCTAACTTCCGTCGACACACAGTTATAGGAGTTAGGAGAGCTTTTAGGGCAAGAACCAAGAATGGATTAAGTTTGAACGTAAGCTTAGTGATCTGTCGATAAGCAAGGGCGCGGGTCCTGGTATACGCACAGTAAATGCATTAGTTCTGCTGCATAAGTGGAACCGTTGATGCCGGTAATATTAGACTATAGAAGGGCGCGCTCGATTGGGCAGCTTAATTAATCCTTTAAATCAAAATTTGTCCTAAATTTTACCCAAGTGCTCTAGCTTCGACAAGTTGATTCAAGTTTGAGGCGTGGACCGTTAATTGATTACCTGTATGACTTCCAAAATCTCAATGTTACTTTATAACATAGAGATTGCAGTTGGCTCAACATGATCGGGATCCTTTCAACATCTGCAACACGCCGCAAATGGACGGAGTCAAAGTTCCTTTCTGATGCTTCGGACAAGTCAAATCAAGTGGGTTCGGCTTAGATCCTTGACCACCCAGTCGAACGTGTCACACTTCAATGGATGTTGGTTGTTACTATAAGCTGGAAGGTGGGTGCTTGCATCCCCAGTTTCAATAAGAAGAGGCATCGCTATTCCTACTAGTGGGAATGAGGGTGCTTGTAGATCCGCTGTCAATGAATGGTAGTAGTTACAGTATAAGGAGAATCGTAAGTACTAGTAAATACTAGTACTTACGCATGGGTTTTGCCAAGTAAGCGGCTCCGCGGGTACCAGCATCTTCAGACTAAATGAATGGCGGTACACACTACATACAACTTGGACCATGTGGGCTGATAGTCCCAGTTTCC
Organism: Parhyale hawaiensis; assembly: GCA_001587735.2. Lineage (NCBI taxonomy): Eukaryota > Metazoa > Arthropoda > Malacostraca > Amphipoda > Hyalidae > Parhyale > Parhyale hawaiensis. The sequence continues at coordinate 7,904,566 of LQNS02277997.1, read as the reverse complement.
CGTAGGAGAGGCAATAGTGTTCCTATTAAGGGAGCGGATAGGTATTGGTAAGTCGTAAGAAAATCAATGGTTGCCTTGATAAGGATCAGCGTGAGGGCTGGTAGCATTCCCATTGCAAATCCATGGCTATTTTCAGGAATTGCAGTTTTTCAATAAATTCCTAATTGTGTACAAGAAGAAGGATGGTGGTGTTTTGCTAAGGGCAGCGGTCGAGTTCATATCTGGAGCTCTTTAACTGGAAGATTCAGCAGGCAGGTGCGTTGCGTTCTTTACTGGAGAATGACGATTACAAATAGGAACAAACAACACTTATCGAAAGAATATTCGATGGGAAAAGATACTAAAATTTCCTAGGCTTCGTAATTTAGCAAGTATCATTGTATACAACAACGCACAGTTATAATCAAATGTATTTTTTTTATGGGAACAGAGTAAAAAAGTGTAGGAGCGAAATAAATTTTCCATTTTTATTTGAAGAAAGAAAACTGATTTTTTTTTTCACACGACTACATCAGCGACAGCAGTAACGTTGCATTCAGACGGGTCTTTGAATAAATTAGTATAAACAAAACAACGAATAAAATAAACAGAACAGTGAGGATATATAATATTTTTTCTAGACTAATCGCAACACTGGTAGATACGTTGCATTGGCCCATCAGCATGAGCCGCTTACAAAATAAGTAATAGATGACAATATATTGAAGAAAACCATATTTTCTCATTTTCTATGAAGCATCTACTTATAGTGGCTGAAGATATTTTCCAAAGACCCAATTGCATAAAATGTTTAAAAAATAACCAAGACATCGAGAGGTGAAGCGCACTATTGACAGTATCATTACAGTAACAGCAACACTGTTTCATAAGCGACCAAATTTAATAAGCTCTTCAGAAATAAGTAACAATCAACGATACAGTGGAGGTTGTTAGGAAGCCTTCCTAAAGTGGTGGTACTCCATAGCAGTAAACTGTCGTTATAGTCCATGAGAGCATCGTAATTGGCCCATTACCCTCAGTACAGCAGTACGGGAGCCCGGCAAAATCCCGATAAGGGTAATTGATTAAAGAATTATAAAAATTCTTGGAGCGCTGCCTTGATGCGGGTCGGTAAAGGAATTTTCGATTGAAAGCAGAAAACGCGATAGCTAAGTTCTAGGCCTCTTTTCAGGCCGGGAAGAAGGCCAAGGATGCACAGTTTCACTAAGAAAGCATTGCATACTTTACATATGCATACATCACGTACTAATACAGAGGCATCTGAAAGTGCATATTTCTATATAACACTTTGGCAATCTTCCTCTCTCACAAGTAAGTTAAAAAAAATTTAGATATGAATACTGGTGTAAATAGATAAACAGAGATGAATTTCACGTGCAAGTAAATAAAGTAAGTACAGTTGGTGCAGAATAATTCGAGATTTACAAGACTTTTCCCGTGTTTTAGAAGAACATCGAGCAGAGTAAGCTATTCAACAGTTACAAGTATTGTTTTTAAATTTACTGCGGGTATTCACGTTGGAGAAATTATATGGCGTAATTTTGCCAGTCTTATTTGTAAGACATTTGTAGGTATGTAGGTACCTGTAGTATTATTACAGCTTACTAGTTAAATCGAACCCATTGTGAGTAAAACATCCAGTGAAGACTTTTGTAGAAACAGTTCCCCTTAAATTTCAGAAACTGAAAGTTTATAGCCAAAGTATACCAAATTCATGCTATAGCAACTGTATCGTTTTTTTTTTTTAAATACGAGGTATATCGTAAGATGCAATGAATAGTATTATACTCGGCTATTTAATTAAATGCCAGTACTGATGACAATGTATAAAATTTCATTCAAGAAAACGAGTCCTATAGGATAAAAAAAATATTATTTCAGAAAGCTCTATTAACTTGGGCGAGCTTCCTGGTTCGTTGTTGAGAGCTACTACTGCATAATACTAGAAGTCGATCTTACCCTCGAACTGGAGACCTCTAAATAACAGCACCGACACTGTTCCACTAAGCCAATACAGCACAGAAGTAAAGCAAGCACAGACAATGGTGACATTGTCAGGCAGCACATGAAAATCATTGAGATGCAGCTGATACAATTATTTGTATGAGGAAGCTTTCCATCTACCAGGATGAAAGCTGTGAGTCGGCCAGAGACTGGGTTTTTCTTCCTCTCTGGGAATGGTTCAGTTGGTCCGCCTATTATTACCTCCGCCAAGGAGGTAATGTGTTCGTCGTGTTCGTCTATCACCAAAATTACTCAAAAAGTTATGAACCGATTTGGACGAAATATACAGGGATTGTTAGGTATGTTTGGAGAAACAGATGATTAACTTTTGGTGAAGATATGTCCATCCGTTTGTTTGTTTGTTTGTCTCTCTCATTTTTCTCAATGTCATAACTGAAAAAAGTATGTACGGATTTTTATGAAATAAACATAAGTTGTTAGGTATATAACAAATAGTAGATGATCAAATTTTGGTTATGATCCATTTGTATGTTGGTTCGTTTGTCACTGTTTTTAATTTTATGCGTATTAGCACAGACACAAAAAAATTAATGGATATTCATAAAATTTATAGGGTTTATTAGTGATGTTAAAAGACATAAATGATTAAATTTTGGGGCAGATTGGTTTTTTCGTTTGTACGTTTGACTCATATTCATCATAACGTTTGTTAGCAGTATAATATAAAAAGTTATAAACGGATGTTCAAGAAAATTGCACAAACTATTATTAGTAACAAAAGGCTCAAATGATTAGATACAAAGAAAATTATGGTTTCAGAGTCAATATGACCAATATGAATTTTTTGTTACAGTTGCCTCGCTTGGAGGAGGTATATGCTTTCAGAGTGCTCTAGTAAACTACTCTAATTATCACACTATGAAAAATCTAAAAGATGCTGGTCAACAGACTATTCTATAGCGTAGTGTTGCCTACGGTACTATCAAAGTAGAAAAAAATCTTGCAAGTGGTCTGTCGAAAGCGGGCTTAGCTCCTTCCGTCTCAGTGAAAACGGTTCATAGGGATAGAAGCAGATCATACAATCAGATATAATTATCACACGCGAATGAAGAAAGAGAGGTGATAACGTTTTCATTGAAGATTTAAGTATATATACTGTATATATATATATATATTTGTATACTGTATTAATATATATGTCGCATTGGCCTGACAGAGGTGCACCGAGAACCTTGTAGGTTAGGTGCCAGGACTGGTTCTGCTAATGTCCTTATCAGATATAAGTCTTTATACGGATTTAATTGTCCTTGCCTACTTAACTTACAAGATTGGCGGGGTAAGAGCTCATTGTAAGGGGGCTGGTACTAGGGTGGATGGTCGCGGTGGATGGTGGGAGCAGAAATTTTTTTTCCGTTTTATTATCGAGAAGTTGGCGTGCGTTGGAACGTAGACTTATTTTCCTTCAAAATGAGACCAAATTTAAATAGATCTACGGAGTTTTATACACTTTATGAAAATTGAGGCGTTTTGGTGGCCAGTATTTTGGTACCTCTATCGAACCAGAAGGCCACTTAACAGGCCATAAATGAATATTGTTAGCCTTCTAATAGCCCGTTTCAAAATATATGTCCACCTAATAAATGGTCTAAGAAGTTGAGCAATGTTTATAATTTTTTGTAAGGAGTGTGGTGGGTTGCCCTCAATGTGACTCATGCCAAAAAAAGTAGGATTAGCTGGCCATAAAAAATGACAGATAAAATTTGCTCTCCACCCGAAAAAAGTAGAAAGAGTTGAGCTATGTTCATGAAATTTTAGCAGGGAGTCTGGTGGGCTGTCTTCGATGTGACCCATGCCAAGAAAACTAGGATTAGCTGGCCATAACATGACGGCGCATAAATCTGCACAGCGTTGACCTTGCCAGTGAAAATAATTAGCCGTTTACGTCACAGCACAGATACCTTGTGGGTGAAGTCACAGAGAAAATGTACTTAGTTCAAATGAAGACACAATAACTTTATCTCACCCTATATTCACATTATGCTGTAAGGGTTTGTGTGCGATTCAGTTTTTAATATAGTATTATTTACGTATACAGACATACTGGGCTGAGTACAGAGTTCGGCTTTAATATAAAAAATGAAGAATTTAAAATTAATTGAAACTCGCCGTA
>LQNS02277997.1:7825853-7860800 GCA_001587735.2 Parhyale hawaiensis | reverse complement strand
ATCGCGCACACGCTGCAGCCTGGTCCTGCGGTCACCCTCAAGTGTATCGCCCGCGCCACTCCCACGCCGCACATCGCCTGGACCCTGGACGGCTTCCCTCTGCCACAGTCGCACAGGTACTGTACAGCCGCCATACTTTGACTGGACGGCTTCCCTCTGCCACAGTCGCACAGGTACTGTGCAGCCGCCATACTTTGCCTGGACGGCTTCCCTCTGCCACAGTCACACAGGTACTGTACAGCCGCCATACTTTGCCTGGACGGCTTCCCTCTGCCACAGTCACACAGGTACTGTATACTGTATAGCCGCCATACTTTGTCTGGACGGCTTCCCTCTGCCACGGTGGCATAGATGGTGTAGGTGTAGAAATATCTGCTGCTTTCCCGGACTAAAGTAGATATTGAACGTGGTCGCTGAAGATACAGTTAGCATTTGCAAAAAAATGTGCGCTTTCTTTCACAGTAAAATGTTCCAACCCTGGCTGGTTGCACTGTTAATTATAAAGTGATTTCTATTGACGACGGTATCTATAGAAATAAGCTCACACACCCAAGGGTCCCGAGTGCCCTTTCCGCAGGAGATGTTGCAGCTTGCCGCAGTTAATGTTGACGAGGTCAGTTTTGTTAAGTTAGGTAGGCTCTTGATACTTCCCTTTCTGTTTCGGGAGGTGGGCCGCTGATCAAGTGGCTGACCTATTCCCTCTAGACTTTTACCTTCTTGTGTTTCGTTTCCTTCCCCTTGCGGCGTAGCTGAGCAAAAGAGTTCAGCCGTGCCCGGGGGTTGGAGGTGCACAACTTGTGCCTTTCTCCTGTCAGTAGGGCACTGACCACTCTGAAACCCACCGGCTGAAAGGCGAGACAAAACGCATTGATAAATTAAAACGCACCCTAGTGGCGCACGAGCCTGTGTTAAACCACAGGAATAGTTCGGCGCGATATAGGCATTGTGTCCCTGATGCGCTAGCAAAAATTAACTTTGAATACGAAATTCTATATATTTTTTTATGATTTACGCCATCCATCCAAATTGTAAAGAAAAGAGTATCGTCAATTTTAAAACAAATTTCGAAATTTCTAGCTTAAAAGAAAAGAGAACAACTAACAACATACCTCCTACTTTTTCACCCTGACGCTCACATGACGTAATTAATTTTCTGCATTGCGCAAGAGAAATTTAGTTCCACTCTTCCTTGATTATCTTCCCATAATGTAACAGTGTTCAACCATTTGTTCTTTTAAGATTAATCCCTAGGGAATTTCACAAATTTCAGAGGTTTTTAATGGGGGTTTGTGCAGACCAAAAGATTACACTGACCTTTTTCAACTGCTGTTGTCCCGTTTGCGTTTTACCAATACTCTAATTGCTTTAAACAAAACGCCACAAACTTAAACATTTTGTACTTCTTGAAACCTCACCTGTATAACAGTTAACCATTTTACAGAACTACTTAAAGAGTTCTGCAAAACGTTTAAACTGTCAACAGTTTTCCCTTAATTAGTAAATACAAGTTTTTCATGAACAAATAACAGTTTAAACGATTTGCATATCTGTTTAAACAGTTCTGCGAAATGATTAAATTTTATGCAGGTGTGGTTTAACCGGTGCAAAATGTTTAAATTTCTGGTGATTGTTTACAGTAATTACAGCATTGATAAAACACACTGGAAAAACAGTACAAACACTTGGTTCACTAGCTACAGTAGCTGCATGACGTAGTGCGTTCTCCTGGATTAACATGGGCTACGCAACTTTAGAATTTCGAAATATTGGTGTAGCAAGTTTCAGTTCGTGATTGTACACAACCGCACTGATGGAACCCTAAATTCAAATATACAACAATAGCTGAGCTCCGAACGTAATACTGATTGATTGAATACTGAACTCATCCCCTAGGACATCAGAACCTCGACTAAATTTCATGAATTTTTCTGCGCACGTTCATGTACTGTTCAAACTTTCACTGTAATGGCGCTTCACATACTGTCCGGCTTCTAAATTAACAAGATGAAACTGACTTAATGAAGTCAAATTCTCATACTGGCACGCCGAGTGTTTTCATAAACTCACGTCTGAATTTTTGCATTTTTGTACTATCAACGGCTTGAACAGCAGGTATAATTGGCGTGCTCATAATCCATCATTCAGCTGACGAGAGACTGTAATTCGGGATCTGTTATGCTAAATTCCTGGTTTACCTCTGGTATGGTTCCAGATGCATAGCTGACAAGATCCCTCATTGATCGCTTTTTTTTTTTTTTTTTGTAATGAACGGTCTTGTCTAGAACTAGCCCTATACGGCTAGAAGTTTTTTAGATACAAATGGAATTTTCATAAAATAACCTTGGAATTCTTGAAACTACGCTCTTCGAACTTTTCATTTCATATCTTTGGATATTACAAAACTGGATATTAGTACATAGTTCATCTTAACGATTCTTGTTTCAAGAGATTCTGTAATAGCACAACTCTACGATTGTTTTAGTCTTGTTTCTCACCTTTTCACTTACTTGGATGCAGGACATCATCGACGAAGGTATTATAAGGCCCGGATGTTTCTTAAGTTGTAGCAGCTAAATAACTACGTTTATATTACGGTTTTATGCTGCCATACGGACGGGGACAATTCATTTTACGGGTTTTTCGTTATTCCTTTAATTTTATGAAGTTATGCTTCAAATCCAATTGTAAAATTGCTGAAATTGATGATTAATTTGTATTTCTGATCGAAATTTTGCTGGGATGAAGAAAATTATAAAAACTGCATATAATTTCAATTATAAATTTAGTTCAATTGGTGAAGTAGAAATCTGAGCGTTGCAAAATTTATTTTTCCTACTTGAATTTTATTCCCTACAGTCCACAGCAATACATACATACCACCGATAGGTAAATGGTTGAGTTTTATACTACTATGTAGAAGTAGTCTCGGTAACGATATCGTTTAGCTACATATTATATTTCATAGTACCTGAATGTACCTTCAGCATAAGCCGATTTACACCATAATCTGTTGCCTAACGTTCGCACTTCAGAACATAAGAATGTTTCGTCTCTTATCCCTGCAGACACTTTACAGTAGTGTGTAGACTAATTGATTTGTTAAATTGTTAGCAGTCAAATTGGTTTTCTTAGCAAGTGCCAGTAGTAAGGCTTTCAGATGTCTCTTCCAACCTGGAGTTAATTATTATCTTGGGAACTTTTCTTCTTTTCAAACAGACAAAACAATTCATTCGGACGCTTTGAAGTATCAACGTAGTGCAAAACACGCATGTGTGAACCGGCCCAGCGAAGAGGCTAATGAGTGCAACTACAAGCACGTTGTTTTTTCCCTGTTTCACACATAAAATTCCCCCCGTTCCAGACTCATAACCAGCGGACAATTTGGTTAAGTGCTGGCGTCAAACAATCCAGTGATTTGGCCCCATTCCTGTTATTAAAGCAAACCAGGCGTAATATGACACGGACCAGGGCTCTGCTTCGCCGTATTTTGTTGTATTTTCCACTGTTTGTCCTGCCGGGAGAGTAAGCCCTGGAATTTTAAAGACGCCGTGTCCCTGTGTCTATTAGCGCTAATGTTGCCGGGAAGAAGGAAGTGTTAGTTTTCCATCATTATACTTGTGCTTAGAAAATGAGGTGCGTGCTCACGACAGGAGTTGTCTGTTACTTTAGAAAAAAAACGTGATGTTTGTTTCCCAGGGTAGAATTTTAGAAATAAAATCCCCGAAAATGAACCTAAAGTTGGTATAAAACTTGAATTCTGTTTTTTGTTTAGATTCCAGAAATTTTTTGAGTAACTATACTAATTCAAATACGGTAGTGTAAATAATTCCCGTACTTTGTGTGTATAAAATAAAATCAGTATTTATGTATAGTTCAGTTATAGTATCTCGAATGATGATCACCTATGTCACCTCATGGGCCCTCAATAGATACTGATCAGTGCTCTAGATTTAGATTATTAACGAGATGGTATCACGAGTTTTGATCTCTCTCGAGCAAAGACGACTCAGGGGCAACTAATAAAAACATTCAAGTATTTGAATGGCTTCAACAACTTACCTACAACGGGGCTCTTTGAAAGAGACCTCAATGATCGCTTGAGAAACAACGGTTAAAAACTCAATCGTAAAGCTCGAAGAACGACCTTAAGTCAGCAGTTCTTTCCGTATTTCATAGTCAGTATTTGGAGTAGACTCCCTTCCGATGTTGATAGTGCAGAGTGAGTCAACGCATTTAAAAATCGTCTTGACATACATTGAGAGAGACATCCTCCACAGCTAAAAATTCCTCCTCCAGGAGTCGCAAACTCTTAACGGCCAAGGCTTCCTAGGCCACCTTATTCCGTCTTCTTCTCTTCTTCCGCTCCAACTGCACAGCTTGACATCTTTAAGCTCCGCATATCAGCGGCTCCTGATCGTGCTTGGGTACATTCATGATCATTTCTTTGGCTGGGATTTTTCCCATTGTTTTTTTTTTTTCTCTTTTCTCCAGTCCTATATATCTTACTAACATATTGGCAATAGCTCATAGAGAGCCAGGACGTAAGTTCCGGTGTCTCTTTGGGAATGGGCCTGTTGGTTCGTCTACTGCCGCCTATCTAATCTAATCTAATCTAATCAATTGTGCTCCATGCCCTGTGTAATGCGCATTTTAATTTATAATAGGAAATAATATAATTATGGTCTTCGCGTTTTTACGACACATACGAATATAAATATGCTATCAGTATACCCTCTGGGAATTACCCAAAAAATTTATTCAAGAATTTTCTGGTAGATGTTTATTGTACGAGCTCCATATCCGCAACGGTTGGATATTATTCCCTTAAAACTTCTTTTTCTAACTTTATATTGGGAAGCTTACTTACTGTATAATGCAAGTGCGCTGAACACTGTCACAAATCTCTTGCGCAGAGAAATATTGTCTCACGATGATTACACATCTACTGGTTACTCTCTCATATAAGCTCTTACCATTGTGGAATTATACGAAAAGAACATAGGATCGCTGATTTATTTACGATAATGCAAAATACTTATGCGTTTATTACGGTAGCATTACATCCACTTTTATTAATTTGGTGGGATCTCTTTTTTGTTAAGTTTGAGCAATTGTTTACTCACGAACTGAACTAAGTCCAGCCGCGTAGTGATTTCCGCATCAGCTGTTCACACTCGGATCTTCTGCCGCTTCAGACTTTTGAGGCGCCATTTTCACTGCGAATTTTAAACTCACTTTGTCAAAAGTTCCTTTTATTCTTACACTATCAGATTTATTCTATATAAATTGCACTGAGACTGGGACCAATTCAGTTCATTTCTATCATTTTTATTATATCATATTTTGCATAGCCTACATATTTGAATTTAGTACCTATTATTCTTATGTTAGTATTAAGAGTGAAAACTTAAGGGTGCTGTGCCCAACTTTATTGGACACAGCATCCCATCCCTATGGGGAATACATTATATTTGATATGAAATTAATTTAATCGTGGTTCCGGAGCCAAGATGGCTGGCTCTTAGGTGATTTAAGGCATTTTTTTCTATGCACAGTAGCTATCTCCATAACGGGCTCTTCCCGGCGCTACCTTGCATCACATTCGCGATGGACGAATTCTAATCACAAAGTACTTGGAAATGAGTAGTTTTAAAGCTTGAAAATTTCCCGCAAGTACACATAAATCTCGTATACAGTATAGCTATAGACACCAGGTTGAAATTTGGTATACAGAACATCAAGAATGCTTGTCGTCTTTCATTCCTCAAAGACGGCGAAAATATAGCATCAAGAGCCCTATAGTTGCAGCTTGCAGCCCACTTGCTCTATATCTCAATGAACTGTTGGTACTACCCTACGCCTTTATTAACAACGACTTGAAAGGTAGGATTTGTCACAAGAAAAAAAACGCCGGCAAGACCGTAATCATCGCGGATGAGTTTGATCCGTATTTTGCAGGTGTATGATATATCCAAGCATGTACTCCTTTCACATACCCATGTTGGAAGACGATTTAATTTCTTTTATGAACCCAAGAAAAAACTTACTTTGCACCTCTATTGCTAACGCTGAAAGAAATAACTACCCTTTTTTCGGCGCCTACTTTGAAGTTCTCCAAGTGAATTTGGACATCTGGAATTTAACCTCAATTTCCAAGCGTTTCTATGAGGCTCAGTTTCCAGAATTTCAAAGGGCTTTTATTTTTTTCAAAAGCTCACCGTGTTCGGGACACAAAAATATTCACATCGCTCTTCTAAGGAGCCCCAAGCTCTAGTGAGCGGCTTGTTCGAATGCGTCCTCTCAACATTTTCGCATTGCAATTTTCTCCTTGCTTGTGTTTGCTAAAAGCAAGTAGCATAAGAAGCAGCAGAAAAACCTTTGAAAGGCATCTTTCATTGAAGGCAAAATGGCAGGATTTCCCTGCATGCCGGTGAGGGGGCATAGTCTCGTTTGCTTGATGCTGACATTCTTCACGTGATGTTCTCCTAGTTTTTCTCGCTGTTTGCGTAGTTTTCAATTTGGTCGCTGCAGGCATTGTTTTTGCCCCCAACTGACGCAGTTTCCTTCCTGTCTTCAAAGTTTCCGTAGATAATAGCGTGGTTTTACGCACTGCTGACAGTTTTATACGCTGTTATCAGTTTAGCACGCAGTTGACGTAGTTTTGCGCTTTGTTGACGTAGTTTTGCTTACAAATGACGTAAGTGTGCGCGTTGTTTTGACGTAGTTTACTCTCTGTTAATGTGGTTTTGCGCCCGTTAACGTAATTTTTCGCGTGGTTAACGTAGTTTTCCGGGCTACTGACGTGGTGTTATGCGCTGTTGACGTAGTGTTGCACGCTATTGACGTGGTGTTACGCGCTGTTGACGTAGTGTTGCGCGCTATTGACGTACTGTTGCGCGCTATTGACGTACTGTTGCGCGCTATTGACGGGGTGTTGCGCGCTATTGACGGGGTGTTGCGCGCTATTGACGGGGTGTTGCGCGCTATTGACGGGTGTTACGCGCTGTTGACGTAGAGTTGCGCGCTATTGATGTAGTGTTCCGCACTATGACGTAGTGTTGCACGCGGTTGACATAGTGTTGCGCGCTGTTGACGTAGTGTTGCGCGCTATGGACTTGGTGTTACTCGCTGTTGTCGTAGGGTTACGCGCTATTGACGTTGTGTTGCGTGCTACTCACGTAGTGTTGCGCGCTATTCACGTAGTGTTGCGCGCTATTCACGTAGTGTTCCGCTCTATTGACGTAGTGTTCCGCTCTATTGACGTAGTGTTGCGTGCTGTTGATGTAGTATTCCGCGCTGTTGACGTAGTGTTGCGCTCTATTGACGTAGTGTTGCGCTCTATTGACGTAGTGTTGCGCTCTATTGACGTAGTGTTGCGCTCTATTGACGTAGTGTTGCGCTCTATTGACGTAGTGTTGCGCTCTATTGACGTAGTGTTGCGCTTTGTTGACGTAGTGTTGCGCTTTGTTGACGTAGTGTTGCGCTTTGTTGACGTAGTGTTGCGCTTTGTTGACGTAGTGTTGCGCTTTGTTGACGAAGTGTTGCGCACTATTCATGTAGTGTTGCGCCATTCATGTAGTGTTACGTGCTATTCACGTAGTGTTCCGCTCTATTGACGTAGTGTTTCGCGCTGTTGACGTAGTGTTGCGCTCTATTGACGTAGTGTTGCGCTCTATTGACGTAGTGTTGCGCTCTATTGACGTAGTGTTGCGCTTTGTTGACGTAGTGTTGCGCGCTCTTGACGTAGTGTTGAGCTCTATTGACGTAGTGTTGCGCGCTATTGACGTAGTGTTGCGCGCTCTTGACGTAGTGTTGCGCGCTCTTGACGTAGTGTTGAGCTCTATTGACGTAGTTTTGCGCTCTTGACGTATTGTTGCGCGCTCTTGACGTACTGTTCCGCTGTATTGACGTAGTGTTGCGCGCTATTGACGTAGTGCTGCGCGCTGTTGACGTAGTGTTGAGCTCTATTGACGTAGTGTTGCGCGCTCTTGACGTAGTGTTGCGCGCTCTTGAGCAGTATTGCGCTCTATTGACGTAGCTTTGCGCGTTATGGACTTAGTGTTACGCGCTGCAGTCGCAGTTTCATTCGCTCTGTATGAATCTTTGTGTGCTGCCGGACGTGTATCAGACGATGAGTTCGTTTTACCTGCTTTTTGTGCAGTTGCAGTCAGCGTGCTTGAGGTTGCTCGGTGCTAAGGGTTATTTATGATCTGCACGTTATCAACGCACAGTACCGCCGTTCGAAAGCTCTTATTGTCAGCAGTGTCTATATCAACTCTCCCTAATTGCTCCACACTCTACCGTTGGCTCGATCTCAACGAGCTCTTACTTTTTTGGTGTAGAGACGCCTCCGTCCTGCCTCATCTCAACAATATGCCTCTATACTTCCCCTTCAACTTCTAAACGTCTATAGTAAAACCGAGTTATTTGACGTCGCTGCGAGTTACTCCAAACTTTAGGGTGCACTAAATTAAGCTTGCCCCCCAAGTTACATCCATCACTTGCAATAGAAGTAATCAAGTGTGATATTTACGAGATCATTTCAGGCCTTACTGCTAGCCCCAGATTGTGGCCCTCCAGGGCTCCCTTATCTTTTAACTTCATAACGGCGGGCGGGCGTATAAACATCGTCCCTTATTACTTTGGTAAGCGGACAAACCTGCCGAAAAATTGCCTGCCGCTTGCAAACAACACGGGGGAAAAGCGGCAGGTTTTGTTGGTGAGCCACTTGCGGTGTGAGGGAATTTGTGTAAAGAAGTTGCTGCTCTTGCTGCTGACGGTGTAAGTGCTCTACTCCCGCCCATCGTGCTGTCATGTAGATTAGATAGATTTTGTTTGTGCTATTTTATGGCAAATAGCTCTAATTGATTAGGTTTGTTCAAGTAATTTAATGTCGGTTAGGGCGCCTAGGATCCCTAAAGCTCACTGACAATGAAGGCGCATTTGGATGGTCTCTCTTTCGGTCTCTACAGACGGATAGTTTATCTCTCCTGTGTTCCCTTGCACGTGAACCTCTCTTTACTTCACTACTATACCATTATCGCTACGTATCCTTTCTACCTTTATAGATTACAGTGCACTGTGTGGTTGTACTAGAGCAGTGTTGTCCAAACTGGGGGTCCGCGTACCCGTGCGGGTATCGCAACATACTGTAGTTCATGAGGATACGTGAAGCAACACACAACCGAAAAAAAGTAATTTTCAAGCATTTTGCTATTAGATTATCATTTTTATGGTAATTTTTACAAAAATCCAATATGGCGCCCAGCTAATTCACTGCTGGAAATTGATAGTAGTCTATTTGAGAAGTGCAGTGATACCCATATATATCAGTCGGAAATGTATAGTTTATGAGATATATGACTTTGAAGTTTCTATTGTTTTTCTATGGGAGAAAATAGTCTGTGTCATCATGGGCTTTCATAATTAATATACTATTTGCATGATTATCCTAGATAAAACTGAGTTTGGTCACCCATGGTGAGCGCAGGAGGGAAGGGGGCGTAGCTGTGAAAGAAGGTAATAATGGATACAATTGGTAAAAATGTTTGGACAACACTGTACTAGAACAACACTGTACTAGAACAACACTGTACTAGAACAACAATGTACTAGAACAACCTCTAATAAGCCTTGCAACTTTTTCTGACACTTCTCAGCTTCTCTATATTGTTCAAGTTCACTGGGAGTAAGGGATTTAAAACACCCATTGATATTCATTTCTATGTTACAATACTTGTACTTGGAACGTCTAGCATAAAAAGAACTACTTGTATATTATACCACAGGTTCACAGCAACGTTTCGATACCACAGATATCATCAGGCCAGTATGTACAGTCTGAAATGTACAGGGCGAAATTAAAGCACATTGATATCCAAAGACTATCAGTATGCAAAAGTATACACAAATCTATGAAAAAATGCGACTAGAAACTGTAAAGGAGCACCCTATCCTCACAAGCACATTGCCCTAGTTAGTAGTTACTACCCGCACGCCCCTCCAACAGCAAATGGCGGCAACCGCCGAGACACGGCGGCAGCACTGGCGCCAAACTCACCGCGCTGTGTACGTGGATCGCTGTGCGTGCGTTCAAGTAGGCTTTCTTGCCGCGTTACCACCACCAGAAGCACTACAATAAGCACAACCGAACCTTACCCTAACCTGACATGCGATGCAGCGACTTGTGTCAATGGCACACAGCACACGTAGGTACCTTCAACACAGCACACGTAGGTACCTTCAACACAGCACGCACGTACCCTGAATAGTCGCAAACGTACATAGCGCGGCGAGTTTGGTGCCTGTGCCGACAAAGGCCTATGTTCCAACACGTCGGTACTTGCATTTCCACAAAACAGCTTAAGTGCTTCAAAATCTAAGGTATTTTTGTTGATATTTGGTTTATGACTATGGATGAGGAGGGCTTCTACAATATTCAAGTGTTATCTATTTGCAGCGCTGTACAAGACTTTCGTATTGCTGTGGAGGTCTTCTGTACTAGGTTTACAGTTGTTCATAAGGCGATAGTGATTAAATATTGCACCATGGTATTTATGATGGTATAACCTATTTTGCAACGTCATCCTGGTAAGCCCGATGTAGTGGTTGTCCAGAGACATACATTCTCTGGTGAAACATTTAAACTCGTAAACCACATCGGACTTACCAAGGTCACTCGTTAGTGATTTTCACAAATTGTTAGGAACAATTAAGTCCCTAGTTTTTCCATTCTTGTATTAAATAGAAAGTTTAGCCCCTACCTGACTGTCGACTGGTTTTACATAGGTGCGTACTATGCTCTTAAGTGCCCTTTCGTTTATTTATTACATGTAGTCATTTTTTATTTACAATAACATAGGGTACGAAGTAGCTTTATATACTTCCACTTCCCCAATACTGCCTGCGATAATCATCTTAGTTTTTTGTACTGCTGGATGTGACAAATTTTGATAGAATGGTAGGTACAATGCAAGATCTATGAGATCGTTTAAATCTGGGCACCTCACAGAATGTTTTATCTCTGGAAAATAGTATTTTAAGCATATACCACAAGAGTTGATGAAATTTAATGTTGTTGCTCCCCATAAGTGAGATCCACTTTCAGTTGGGTGCTTTCTCTACCGCATGTATATATGATTTTAAAAGATAATGGTATAATTCGAAATTAGAGAAAAATAAAGGTATAACGCATGCATTTGATTTTTATAACAGATGTTTACTGTCTGTTGAGAGGGTTCTCTGGTGGCATTGGGATTTTGTATACGGTGGTTCAAGAACTAATTGATTTTGAAATATACTAGAGACTTGGGAAAGTAATGATTTACTAACATTTTTCAATGCGCAGAATTTCTGTATGCAAGGCTTCATATGTCATATGTCAGCTTGGTTCATTAAAACACAGTACCGTGCTTGTCATGCTCTTACTTAACATTGCTACTTACCCACAATTATCAGTATTGCTTGCAATATCTGATACCTTTATGAATTAGGTTTTTATATATTTTATCCTCCTACATCATGCAATTGGAGTCAATATACGTTGTAAAAGCCATTGGTTGTACACAGATTATTTACAGATACTTCTTATCCGCTGTTGACACGAAAACTGAATCGCTTGTGACAATATGCGACGTAACAACTATTTCCTGAGACCGAATTTACCGTCCAAATGCTTTTTATCCCTTTGCTTAATGCAAGCTGACGCCCAAGCCTAACCGTAGCTCCTGGGTGCTCGGGAAATCTTCCTTTATAACTTGAGCGATGCTCTAGATTTTCGCAAGGTTTTTGGTTGGACATTTCTTGTCTAGGAAGGACGGTGTCGAGGGCCTGAGAGGAAAAGATGCTTGTTCCTGGGTATTTCATTGCTGTCGTTGACTGATGCCGAGGTATTTTGCGCAAAGGAAGTCGGGGAAGAAGCTTTAGCTGCTCGTTATCGTTCGAAACATTGGGTGTTTTGCATATTTTGGATGTTAGTGAGCGAACAAGAGGAACATGTGAATAGTGGCGTGAAAATGAAGTATTTCATATAGCTTTCCCTTCACGGATTGTAGAACGCATCCCTTCGTACGAGGTATCTTGAGTTAGGTTCGCCAGTGCACAGAATAATATCCCCATACCGACCAGGTTCCTCATTGGCTAGTAAATGACTACACGCGGCGCCAGTATACAGTATGATATACCGGGCAGGTTCCTCATTGGCCAGTAAGTGTCTACGCGCGGCGCCAGTATACAGTATGATATACCGGGCAGGTTCCTCATTGGCCAGTACGTGTCTACACACGGGGATGTGGTCAGTCATGTCAACATCAGCAGCGTGCGTGTGGAGGACGGTGGAGTGTACGAATGCGTGGCCCACAACAGCGCCGGGCATGAGGCCCATTCTGCTCGCCTCAACGTCTACGGGGCCCCCACCGTGCGGCCCATGGGCCCCCTCACCGCCGTGGCTGGCCACACCTTCCGGGTGTCCTGCCCCGCCGGAGGGTATCCCATACACGAGATCACCTGGCGGAAAGGTGAGGCAGCCCATCAGGGAGTATCCCATACACGAGATCACCTGGCGGAAAGGTGAAGCACTTCATCAGGGAGTATCCTGACGTATAGGTTAGGCAATCCATCAGAGAGTATTCCATACACGAGATCACCTGGCGGAAAGGTGAAGCACTTCATCAGGGAGTATCCTGACGTATAGGTTAGGCAATGCATCAGAGAGTATCCCATCCCATATATACGTAAGATTTAAAGCTGGATATAGTTGATCTCTATCTTATGCGTTTCCTCTTGTAGTGTACTACTGTACACTATGTGACCCCAACAATGCCACTTTTCCAAGAATCTTTAAAGGGACTGCCCTCATTTCAGCGCTTACATGATATTGACAGGAGACTATATAATGCAGAACTCTTCAGTACTATGACATGTAGTCTTCAGAAGGTAGTAGTTGACTCTGCCAATTTCAAAATAAAACAAACTATTGAACTCTCGTGCTAGTTCGTTACTGTATTATTTGTGCACTTTTTGTCTACTGTGATGCACAGAAAACTGTGATGTTGCTAATTCCATGAACCCTATTTCAACCAGGCTGTGTTACTTGACTCAAAGGAATCTTTGTTCCTATTTTATTCCTATGGGAGATAAAGTCTCGATAGCGATCTAACATAACCTGGATAAAAAGGGAAGTATGAAAACATTAAATCAGTCGTACAATCATTCTGATGTTGACACCACTCCTCAGATGGCGTAGAGTTGCCGTTCAGCGACCACCAGGCTGTTCATCCCAACGGCCGCCTGGTGCTGTCGGACATAACGAGAGAGGCTGACGAAGGCAGCTACTCCTGCACCGCCTCCAACCGACAGGGCTTGTCTGACACCAAAACATTTTCTTTGACCGTGTCAGGTAAGTTAACATTTATACGTCCATGCGGCGTATATATATATGTAGGTCAGACTTATTACTGTGGCTCAATTGCAAAATGCATAGATTTGTATCTATCATTACCCCACATCTTCACTGAAATATCACATGCTATGAGGATCTATTCACCTAAATTAAAGTATTTTGTATTATCATCCTCTCGTAAACTAACATTTTCTGACTGATTTTTCAGATAGAGAAGCATTTGTATGGTGCTTCTTAAGCTCACATTATTGCATACTAGTACTTTCTACCACATTTTTTTCAAAATGTAAGCCTATTTTTTCCCTGCTTCCTCATCTAAGTTTACCTGTTTTTCTCTTCATCCTCTTATAAATATGCGTCCCTATAGTACTTCTTCGCCTCAGTTTCCCTTTTTCTTTCTCTATTCTGATCGAAGTTTGCGTCCTTTCTTCTACCTCCTCACATTAATTTGCAATTTCAATCATCTCCTCATCGAGATGTACATTTTTCCCTTTAGCGTCTCAACTCCATTTACATTGTTACCTCCACTTCTTCGTTGAACTTTGCATCATTTCCAAGTAGTCTCCACACTATCACTTATATCTCTTTCCGTGACTCTTAACCAAAATTTGGTTCATTTTATGACAGTACCACCTCGGCTGGCCCCCATAGCCTTTTCTAAGGGCACCCGGTCAGGCATGAGGGCGCAGGCGACGTGCCTCGTGCAGGAGGGCGACACGCCCATATCTATCAGGTGGCTCAAGGACGGGCACGAGCTGGACCCGTCAGCCTCACCTGACATGGACATATCGCAGCTCAACGAGTTCACCTCGGTGCTCGTGATCGAGAAGGCTCAGGGTCATCACTCGGGAAACTACACCTGCTCCGCCTCTAACGCCGGCCACACCAGGGAGTCCGCAGCCGTGCTCTCCGTCAGAGGTTGGTAGCAGCAATCTCGGGTTATCCATTTTTCGAGCTTTTTAAAGTAACTTTAATAGCTGCTTCTGTTTATTTTGTCTGATGAACGTAATTTTATCTTTGCGGCTAGTTATTATTGTCGGTACTAATGTTCAATTCACCTCTGTTGATATTTATTTTGTCGGTCTTGATGTTCAATTAATCGCTATTGATACAAATACTTTCTTTGTTGGTGTTTCTCTTATCTTCCTTGCTATTTATTTTCAACCCTGTTGACCTCTTACGGGAACATACGATGGGGCGTAAAATTAAATTTCTTAACGGTTAGACATTAGGATATCTTCTTAATTAAGTTACTTAACAGTTCGACATAGGATATCTTCTTAATTAAGTTACTTAACAGTTCGACATAGGATATCTTCTTAATTAAGTTACTTAACAGTTCGACATTAGGATATCTTTATTTCGTGCTGGTTTCGTTCATTCTTTTTTCGTTCTCTTATTAGCGGGGCTTCATTCGTCTTTTTTCCTGATTTGCTACACCCATGCGCGTTGATCCAGTGTGAGAACAACCTCGTGCATTAGTTCCGCTTTTCAATCCACATACTGTACGTCTTGTTTTAAAACACTGTGCCTAGCTAAGCCTAAACTAAACTACGATCTTGTTTAATTATTGTTGCTATTTATGATTGTTATGTTTGCTAATGTTTTCTGCATGTGCTGGTTTCTACTGCAATTTATCTGTGTTAGTATTTATTTTGTTTGCTTTTTGCGCTTGTGTCCTTATATTTATTTTAATTGCTTCTTTTGGCATTTACATTGTTTCCGTTCATAGTTATGTCATATCTATTTTGAATCTCAATATCCAATTACATATATCCTGTATTATAATTCTTCTGTAATAAATGCGTAGCAATATAAAGCGTTGTAGCAAGCAAGTGAACAGTCATTTACTAAACCATTGAGCAAAATTTGTCGTTATCAGTTACTAAGTGTTGTCTATAAGTAATGCTCGACTTGCATACAAATAATTTGTGCGTTCCATAGAGAACGTGCACTGATTTTAAATAACTTTAGGTACGCAGGAACATGCCATTTTCGTTCCACTCCAACGCTCCCATTTCGCACATAACTCGTGTCACCTAGAAATAAATACCGCCGCCTAGAATTGATTCGTATTGCCGATATATATATTTCTGTTGCCATCCATACTCGTAGTGCCACCGGAGTGGCAGGAGGTGCCACAGGACGCGAGCGTGGCACTCGCTGGTGCCGTGGAGATCCATTGCAGCGCCTCAGGGAACCCTCGGCCTGTTGTCACCTGGCGGAAACAGAGCGGTGAGTTGTGGCCGTGTCCCTATGTGTCTTGTCGCACTTGTAGCATTGGATGGTCCATAAATACAGTACGCCATACTCGTCCGTCCTCTCGCAATCAGGTATTTCGCAAGAGACTTCTATGGCTGCGTTTTGTCTCGTTCGCTGCCATGTTTACCGAATATTTTATTAAGCGGTTTGGGAATACTAAAGAACTGCATATTCTTGGAAGGCGGTCATCGTGGTAAAGAAGCTTTTCAATCTTCAATAAAGCATTTTTTAATGAACGTAGGGATTTTCAACAGAGTATGGTGCAGTTGGATAGATTGGCCCCCTTTGTATTCCCCCCCCCCCCTCTCCTTCTCAGGGGACATAGGATGGGCCAAATAGGCCGTAGGGTTAGGTTAGTTTAGGTTCGCCCATCCTATGTTATGGGGAGCTGTGCCCCCAGGGGACCCTCTAGGTTACCTTAGCCATTAGCTAGGCCTTCGAGACCTCTGTCTTTCTGGTCCACTTTGTCTCCTTAATATTTCCTACTCCTACTGATCTTACTTTCATCTGTTCTTCCTCTTCTTTCCCGACTTGCTGTTCCCATGCGCGTTGAGCCTGCACGGCAACTCCCTCGTGTTTGGTTCCACGTTTATCTTGGAATACTTCAAGTTCCTTCCTTTTCCTTTTTGGAACAGCTTAGTACTGATTTAGGGAGGCTTAAACTATCTTATATGACCATACCCATGATTATGCCCGCATTTGCTTGATGCTAGAACGCTGTGCTTCCACGCCCTAGTCACAGGGTACTCTGTAGGTTACCTTAGCTAGGCCTTCGGGACGGCTTTCTTTCGTGCCAACTTTGTTCCCGTCCTCGTTTTCATACTCCCACTGTTTGCTTTATTCTGATCTTCCTCTTCTTTCCCGACTCGCTGTTTCATGCGTGGTGATCCTGTGAGGGAACACCTTCGTGCGTGGGTTCCCCGTTTCTATTGACATACTATATGTCCGTTGTTGCTTCCTCTTTTACATCGCCTTTGTTGTGGAAACGGAGGCTTAAACTATTAAATACAATAATATCAGTAATCAAGATAAAAAGTATACTGCTGTCTGTGATTGGAAATACGGTTACCTCAATTAACATGCACGTCATTATACTGTAAATTCGTCTAATTAGAATTCTTTTCACAAGCATATTTATTTGAGTTTGAATGAGGAAGAAAGACAATAATCGCTCTTGCGAAGGAATTCTACTTGGCGAGTTTCATAGGCAAGCTGAATTTTTTGCCTTCTCTGTTTTCCCACGACCACTATTTTTCTCTTATTATTTTCGACTCTAAATGATTTACGCTTCATTATATTTTCACCGGCCTTCCGCTTCTATATAATTCGATTATCTGAGTGTGTGCGGTTCATTCGCTTAACTTAACCTGCTTCTAAATATCCCTCCTGTTCTCGGTCTTGAAGTGCCTGTAAATATCTATTGCAGCTGCGCACTTTTAGAGACTTGACAGTCGTAAACCACCTTGTTTTGGTTCTAATAGGCAGACTTTGGTAGTAGGAAGACACAACCGCCAGCCACGTACAACACTGCCAATACAATATTTCCGCTGGTTACAGACTCTGGCGGTAGGAAGACTCTACCACTGGGCTTGGACAACGCTGGCAACACCCACAGGTTACCCCACGCTGGGGGCTCTACGAAGTACCCAGCGCTCGGCAGCACCACCGCCAACAGCTCCCTCGTCATCCAGAAGGCGGAGCGGCGCCACGAGGGACGCTACCTTTGCCAGGCCAGGAACGGGGTCGGACCTGGACTGTCCAAAGTCATCACACTGTCTGTCAGCGGTAAGTGGGGGGGGGGGGGAGCTGAGTTGCTTAGTTCTGTGATTTTATCAAAGAAGAATGATACTAGGTAATTACAAACTCAGTTACCGACCCAACTGTTGCTTCATCTGGCTATATTATAATACATAGTTTGTTGGTTACTTACTTGGTTGTTCGTTAGTCTCTTCGTCCCTCATTCAATTCTGCGTTGGAGATATTTCTTTGCTCGGCGGCAAAGAGACCGCTACTTTCCTTAGTTAGTAGAACTGAACATTGACGACACTTGGTGTTCCTCTTAGGCAGGGACGCCACCGACGCAACAAATGATGCAATGCGATATTTACGGGAGACTTGGCGCCTGTGAGCGGCCGTGTGTCGCGCAATCTGGGTTACATCTGTGGGGACAGTAGACTGCTGTACGCACTTCAAGTTTTTTTTATGCAGCAAATTTGTTGCGTCGATGGGGCCCCGGCCCCAGTGGTGACTTGAATACGAAATTTCACGTCCTTCCTACAGGGAATATTAATTTGAGCCGAGCTCATGGTGCACAAATTGTCTGCAAACAAGATCAATGAGGGAAGTAAAAAAATGTGCTCTTCAGAGCAGAACCATGAAAAGGAGCAGTGAAACCGACAGACTCGTTAAGATGATCACTGTATACTGTCGTTTTATGATGGCGTTGGTCACTAACAAGTATAAAAATTATCACGTAATTGTTATATATTTTACATATTTAGATCGTGTTCCGCCTCCACTGTGGGAATTAAGTGACTCTCAGTTAAGTCTTCTTTTAACTGAAACATGCACTGGACAATGGAGGTTGCAGCAAAGACCTGATAGGCAAGTTTTTATTTTATCTTCACTCTGCTTTCGCTTAGCGCTAAATAACAGCCTAAACAGGATTTACAGTAGGTGGGAGTGAACCCTAAAGGCGACATGCTATCAATTTCGTTTCCGTGGAGAAATGAAGTCTATTCCGGTGTAGTATGTTATGAACATTCTGTGTTCTAGTGCTGGAAGCGTATGTTACTTTGTAGGTTGACGGCGCTTGAGACAAGGAGGCACACATCGGTCAGGATTTCGTACAAACAAACTGGAACCAAAACGTTCTCAGTGGAATTAATTTCAAGTACTCATGATAAGTTCAACCTTGACTGCTAATACCCATCCTCAATACAAAGCAACATTTCACTCTTAAAGTTGGTAATTATACGTACGTAGATCTCAGAATTATAAGCAACATTGTGCCGTGAATAAATGATACTCGCTCCCAGAATGTCCTACATTAGCAGCCACACAGATACTGTAATACAAATCACGGCACATGAAGCAACTATTTTCCCTTCGCTTTCCTCTATTTCCCTCACTTCCACACAATGACAAATTACTGCTGTGTGGCTACGTGTTTTTCCTGGAGTCTCTATTAGGCTGATGTTGAGATAGACGTCCCCTCATTGCAAGAGTGTCCATTAAAATTAACATTCATTGGAGCGGGTGACAAGCTCCTGTCCTTTGCGGTCGTGGGGAACATTTGTCTCGTTACCGCTAGTCTGATTGCAGTCCTTTTCTAGAAAAGAGAACAATAATAACTAGAACGCCTCGCGCAAAAGACCATCACCCGCGGTGGGGGCGAATTCAACGAAGTCATTTTTTATGTACAGCTAATCTTGGTTTCCCAAATGAATGCTGTGTCCAACAAGGTTAGCGCACAGCCCCAGTAGATCTCTTAATAATAACATAGTAGTAGAAACTTTTACTAGCGCTTCAGTGGCACACTGCCTATATCGCGCCGAACTATTCCTGTGTTTTAGCCACAGGCTCGTGTGCCGCTAGGGCGCGGTATTTGTCTCATTTCATATATTATGAAGTAGTAAGGAGAATATTATTATCATTATTTTATTTTAACCTTACATATAGTATATGTAATTGTCACAGGAACGGCCAGAACCGTAGTTGACGATAGCAGTTATCGAAATGGATTCATCACAGTTTGTGATAGAGGTTACATCTGGTAAGAAAAGTCTCGAGGGCATCTCTATTAAATAGGCCGCGAGCTCCCTCAGAGAGCATTCCTCGGAGGATGGACACTCGGCCATTAAATGCAAGACAGCGAGAGATACGACGCAGTCATCACAGTAAGGTTGCGGACGCCTCATCCGCAGATAGCCGTGTGTGTGTCTCGTGTGCCCAATACGTAGGCGGCACAGTACGACGTCCATTCGGCGATCGCCGCTATTAGACGAGTGCCACTGTCAGACGGTTACTCTGATTGTTCGTAGTTAATTTCTCTGCTCGAGCCATTGGGATTGCCATAGTTCGCACAGGTTTCGTTTGATTAGTGGGTAATAATCTCGGCAGGGGACTGCACGGTTTGCCGAGGACAAATCTGACAGGGCCACCTGCCTCGACTCCTTGTCGGCGAGCTCATTGCCCGCGACGTCAACATGACCAGGCACCCAAAATACACACTGACTTTCCATCCTCTTGTAATTATTGTATCGTATTTACTATTCGGTTGATGACAGGGTGAATGCTGTCGTATGCTCGGATAGCTTGTACTACGCTCAATGATTCAGAGAATATTGTAAAGTTCCAATAATAACATAGGAAAAAATAGTTCGCCAAGTGGCGTACAACAAACTGCCGCGATGGAGCAAAATTCAACGCCGTCGTTTTTGATGGCCAGCTAGGTATAGTTTTATGGCATGGGTCACATCTAGTCAACCCACCAAACTTCCTGCAAAACTTTATGAACATTGCGCAACTCCTTCGACCACTTATTGGGTGGACAGACAAATATATGCATATATAAACAAATATATCTATATACTTGAATCATCAACGAAAACATTATCACCTCTCTCACTTCGTTCGCGGGTGATAATTATAGTAATCTTTTATTATCTCTTATACAGTGGATACAAACGAAGTTTTTTTGCCTTAGTTTTAGAATTTTGACTATCTGGTAGTGTGAAAAGCAGGAGAAAGCAGTCAGTGTTGAGAGTCGATTCTGAATCGACTTCACCTCGCCTGCCGGTGCCGGAGTGCTCCACGCAGTTAATATCTGTAGCGTAGCGTCCGAGAATCGAACCCGGGCCTCCTATGGTGCGATGCAGAGCCCCTGTCCCTTCGCCTCCGAGAGGGCGCCTTTTCCTAGATCAAAACACAGTCGCCGTTTGCTGGAATATTCATTTCATTTTCCGTTTCCAGCTTCTTCCCTTTCTTCCCTTTCTCTTGCTGTCCTGCTGGTGCTCAATATCACCTAGCAAAAGCGAGGATGTAGTAGAGACAGTGCCAGTCTCTAACAATGCGCAGTCTCTGCTTACGGGCTACGTCGATTCGCGATCAGAGCTTGTCCCACTGTTATTGCGTGAGGTTGTGCTATGCAGTAGGCTATGAGTTTATGCGAGGATTCTATTATGTTTCGTCTGCTGAGTCTTTGTTTCGTAAGAGATGGTTGTACTTTTCGGAGGCTCCTCCATGTCCTTTTTCTTTCCTGCCTTGAAAGTACAGGATCGTGATTGAGAAACTTAATGCTAAAATTAGTACCTACATACAGTATACATATATCATGATTATAATAATAATAATAAGCACCTAACGGTTATCATAAATGTGCAATATTACGATCTGAAGGGTTCGTGGGTTGAGATAGAAAGACTGTTCTTTCCATCAAGATAAGCTCGCTCACTGTAGAGGTCCACGTTAAATAGCATCGGTGGAAGAAGTGTATCAATAGCTAAAGTGCTGTGTCCACATATTGTCATAGCGTGTGTATCCTTATTTGCTCTACTTGTTCACTTGCACTATATGTTCCTCCGAATTTTTTTATCCTTTAGCTATTGCAATTCTAGCTCGGCTGTTTCATTTATTCACGGTTGTCCTTCCCCGCAGAAAGATTTACTTGACCGGAAGGATTTCTTTCAACTTCATTGACTAAGCGCGTGCACCGGCGGTTCAGGGACTGCGCTGTGAATTAATGCACAGGGGGATTTGGGCAAGTTTACTTCGTACAGACGCACTAACTAATCATACTTGCAGAGCCCCCGTGGTTCCCCGAAGCCCCCAAGAGAGTGGAGGTGATGGCAGGATCCACTGCGGTGGTGAGGTGTCGAGTGCTGGGTGATCCGCCGCTCTCTGTATCCTGGACCAAGATGGGTCAGCCAATACTCACGACCCACCGGTGGGTGACACTTCAGCTCTCTGTTGACTTAGCCCACAAGCGGACAGCGTTTAATGTTTGTTCGTTATAAGAAGCATAGTGTACTATGAGCTCGGCTCCGTACTTCCTCGAGTGGGATATTTCAAACAATACTGTCCCTACCGATTTTCTATCGACATACTATATGTCCTTTCCTTTTCCTCTCTTAGAAAAGCTTAGTACTTATTTAGAGAGGCTTAAATCTTCTTATAATATCTGATACCTGTTGAAAACTGATTTCGTTTCATACAAAAACAGTTCAATCCTATAGTATACTTCGAAGGTACGTAGACTTTTTTGAGCTCAATTGCACTTAACACAATTGACAATTTTGTAGCGTAGACAGCGATTCTACCGCCATGTAGTGTTTTTATCAGATGGAGCGGCACAGAGATGGAACAACGTCTGCCGCAATGCAAAGATGTTTGTACCAGAGCTGCTGAAACATGGAAGGGATGAACGCGCCTTCCACAAAAACGTGAATATATCTGTTGTACCAAATCGAAACTGACTCGTATTGAGTGCTGGTGGAATGAGAGGAAAAGATGGTACCGTAGTGCAGTAAGAAAGAATACAAGCCAATTCTGCAGAAATACGGATTGCCGGTAGGTAACTGTGTTACGCATAATGAGTTTTAGAACAAATAACGGAATTATGAGACCCTGCTAATTTGATCATACGGTGAGTAAAAATTGCTTTATCAGCAGAGAAGTTGCCCTTACTTCAGCAGCAACGCTACGTAAAATGCGTAAGAAATAGTCGTAATTTCCTCTTAGTGCAGGACATCGCGTCACATTTTCATATCAGAGAGTATTTCTAGATGCCAGCAACGGATGGCAAAAAGTGGTAAAAAACAGGTTTAAAACTTTTACAAGTTCTGTTAACGGACCCCAAGAACAGCATATCAAACTATTTGTCTCCTAGGGAATGTCCCTGCATTGTTTAATACCTTAACTCACATTTCTGTAAAGGTAAAGTCAACTTAACCGCATCTTCCACTGGGAAACCTACACGCACTGTTTCGTGCTATGGATATAGGTCAACTGGCAATAGAGGAGTACATACGGCTGCAGTCGACCACAAATCATTGAGAACTATGACGCCATCGACGGAAGGTTCAGTGACACGCACCCCCTACCTTCGCCATTTCTATGCAAGGCAAGGGCCCCCTCAGTAGCTGTGAATACTCAGCAACTGCCGACTGAGCATCCCAAGTGGCACAAAGAACGCTTACCTGGTATAGTACCGATCCGTGACCTTCAACTCAAACAGCCGAGCACGCAAACCTGCTACCGTGGGTAGAACTCATTACTGCTTCTTCCCTCAACTATTTTGCTGATCAATCCTTATTTTGACAGAGTGCGCTCTGAGGTGAAGAAGGAGGACCCGGAGGCAGGTGTGACGCTGCTGCTGACGGTGGCGTCAGCGAGGTCAGGCGACTCGGGCACGTTTGGCTGCAGGGCGAGTAATCAGCACGGCTCTCGTACCTCTGACTACGAACTGGTCGTGCTGGGTAGGCAGATTTCCTGCTCGTAACGTCATCTTCCTACCTGTTACTTGGATATCATATCTAAAGCCCAGTGCACACGGTGACATTATTTTGCCAAGATCTGAAGAATAATCTTCATGGCCTCATCGCCTGTAACCCATGCACTTGAAATTCATGACCCGTCGAATAGTGTACATCCCTGAATACATTCTCAGTTTGACCTTCGTTGCAGTGGAAATGCTCGTCTAAACAATGCAAAGTGATAATAATGGTCTGATCTGTCTTGATACGTCTCCGTTACAGATGTGCCAGCGACCCCAGTGGGGGTGCGAGTGACCGACGAAACTTCGCGGTCCTTCTTCGTGTGGTGGGACCCCATAGTGACTCCCGGGGGGGATACTGGCACCCTCGCTCCCGTTACTTCTTACTTGGTCACTATTACAGACGATGCTGGTGAGCCCTTTGCTGCCTCACAGTTAGTTAGAGCAGAGCGAAAGGAGGTAGTCTCATTTCTGAGGAAGAAATTACCCTTTAGGCCAACCAATAGGAAAGCGTCATTTCCGTCATGTTCATTTTCTGACTTACACTTGGCATGCTCGTTGAGCCTGTGTGCAAACACCCAACCTCTAACAGAGTTCATTCTTTCAAGGAGCCTGTATTCCTCATTAAAATTTAGGCATTTATCTATTTATTTTCATTTTTTAAATATTATATTTGTGTCCATAAGCTTCAGCGTTCTGTTGCTTTGTTTGCTTCTACTCGAAGAAAGGAAACAAAATTTCTTCAACTTAGGAACATAGTCAATGTTAATACTATCTCCATTTGTGCTCAACTATAGTCAGTTATTCAGTCTTCAATTTGATGCCTTTCTACCATCAATTTCACAAAGAAACGTTCTGTTAGAGTAGGTACTGTGGTTAAACTATGGTACCTATTAATTAAAATCCTATTAGTTAAACAAAACGCACTGTTACTGAGCAGGAAAACTACAAGAAGTAACGTCGCAAGAACCAAGAGTTCGTGTTGACAATCTCAGTCCAGCGTCGGATTATCTGGTGAGGGTGAGCGCTGTCAACACGGTGGGCAGGAGCGAACCTTCCACCGCCGTGCCGGTCGCCACCCTACAGGAGAAACCTGCTGGATATCCTCGCAATGTCAGGGTGCGTAGGCTTAATGATTAACAGTCAGCTCCATAGTCTCTTCTGCCCGTTTGTGTTTATAATCATACGTGACTGATAGGAACCAGAAGGGACACTGATTATCAGGCGTAGCATCTGAAGTCGATGACTTAAGCCTGAGCTTGAACGAGAACATAACATTTGGAAGGGGCCCGAACGGCAGAAGTCATTTTCTCCGCCTGCTATGTTTCTTTTTTCAGATATAATCTTTATGAAAATCCATCACGTGCAAGTTCATTTCTACAGTAAGTGTCATAGTCTATGGCAAGAAAATAAAACCCCTTGTTCTCCAACCTTAAATGGGAGGTTCCTATTCTGTTGACCCAATGGTATTTGAAACTGCACGGTAGAAATTCTCGTGGACAATATTTGCTTTGCATATTATTTAATTAGTATATTATGTCTACCTACATATTCTATCAAATTATTGTATACTTACGGACACAGCTTTTGACCTAAATTAAATCTGTTATTTTTGATAATTAATTAATCATTGATTAAATGCCCAAAATAATAGAAGAAATATATAGAAGTCCTGCTCTTAGGTATTTTCTTCGATGACGAAAAAAAAAACGCATTGCATAACTAAACTAAGACTAGAGCACTCACAGAGTGCATACCTCCCCCAAGCAAGGCAGCGGTAACGAAAATTTCAAATCGGCTCTGAAACCCTGATTTTCTTTATATCAACACCAAAATCTGATCACTTGTGCCTTTTGGTAATGTTAACAGTGTCCGTAATTTTGTTGAAGATCCGTTCAAATTTTTTTCAGTTAGACTATACTGCTAACAAACATTTTAACAAACATAAGTCAAACACACAAACGGACCAACTGATCATTACCAAAATTTAGTCAATTATTTCTTTTAACATTACTAACAATTCCAGAAAATTACATAAAGATCCATCCATGATTTTTTTAAGTTATTGCGTTAACAAACATAAAATCAAACACAGCGACAAACGAACGAACAAGCAAATTACCCCACAAATTTGATTATTTACTCTCTGTAATAAACCCAACTACTTATGTAAATTTTATAAAAATCCGTCCATTACTTTTTAAGTTAAGACACTAACAAAAAATAGACAGACAGACAAACAAACAAATGGATGTACAGATCTTCACCGAAAGTTGGTCATCTGTTCCTCCTATCATATCTAACAATCTCTGTAAATTTCGACAAAATCGGTCCATAACTCTTTAAGTTATCTTGGTGACAGACAGAATAATAGACTGACAAGCCGACGTAAATATAACCTCCTTGCGGAGGTAATAAATGTGCAGTGAAACTATTGTCACCGTAAAAATGTTGAGGTGCTTAAGCAATGTGTTTGTAACGTTGAATTCAATGAATATATATATATATATGAAAACAAGTTGTTTGTGCAACTATGGGCTCTGTAGTGATAACAAACAAAGCTAAGTTGAAAAGTATTTGAAACACGCATGACTTTAAAACTGCACGTGAGATTAATATTAAAGAATATTATGTAAACATGCAGTAATTATGTAAAATTCCTAATTTGGGGCTACAATTATATTTCATTGAGAAATCTTTCATATTTGATTGTGTATTTTCAAGACAATGAAGTGAAAAAGTTCTCCCGACACCACGTGCAAGCGTTTTCTGGTGTCCTTGTCAGCACAACGTGTATGTGGTGAAAAAGATCACTCGGATATGAGCAGTTGTCTTAGCAAGTGTCACTGGTAGAAAACTGAAAAAAATCAGAACTCAGAAAACTGTCGCTTCCAGCTGGTTGAACGGACACGGCAACGCATACAGTTCAAATGCTGAAGTGGAGGGAGGACGTTTTTTTGACTCACTGTAACATAAATCCGCCTTTACCCACCAAACGATAGATCACTTCCGACAAAAGTAACAAGTGATAACCGTATTTCATAGTTACAGTTGGTTTTGCTGCTTATAAGAACTGATTTAACTGTGCCAGTTAGGCGTCGGTAATGTACAATAGACAACTAATCTACTGAGAGCCTTATACTTTAGGAACACCAGCTACGCTATGAATGTAGCGTTGATATATTAGGAATTTGGGTGTAGTGGTTGAGATTTCAGTCTGTTAGCTAAGCCCTCGAAACCAAAGACGCAGTGTACCCTCGTACCACCTTATAGCTAGAAACTATCCAATAATTACTGTTTTAAACGGTCTGTACATCCATCTGTAAAATGTTCATTATCAGCCTCGTCTACCTCTTCCTCCTTAAAATTAGGCTTCCAGCAAATAAATCAATAGCCGCTACAATATTGAACAGATACGGACAACACGGCGTTTCAAACTTCAGAAAATATGAAAATTTTTCCAAAAAACTTGAAAAATCAAAACTAGATGTACACTTTCTCACTTGTTGCAAAGCTTACCAAGTCATCCCTAAATTCCTCCGTTTCCGTTTGTACCGTCAATCACTCCAGAACAGCCAACTATACAAGTCTTGGCAATCCAAACTCTTAGACTTGGAAATTCAAACCCAGCAAAGTAATATAACGAACCATGCAAATTCTGCAAATTCTTATCCCAAATTAAAATTTCATTTTCATTTCTCGATTATCTCAGTCTTGTTCATTTCGTACAACGCAACAATAGAAAATTCATTGATAGAACAAAATCCGTTCATAGCAGAAAGTTAAAAACATTAGGAGCATCTCCGAACCTGACCTCTTGCAATCCAGATAACGTAATTTTCAACTACTCAAATGTTACCCTTCAACCACGCCTTAAATTTTTATTATCCTTTGGTTTAGAATTCTGTTTACCCGTATTCAAACCGGATTATTATAAACATTTTATTAGGAATTTGTACTATATTCGTTACGACGATGTTTACGAGTGAAATGTAGAATTTCGTCGAAAAAAGGTTTCACCTCAAATCTGCTTTGGATTCACTATTATCAAGCTGCTCAAGACTTCAAATTTCTCTTTTTTTCTCCTATGATTTATCTATGAAATAAAATATTTTACATAAAATATTAAGGCATGCATTACCACGAAAAGAAAAATCTATCCAGTATATGCAAGTAGAAGTCGGTCTAATCATCTTTAATTTTTTACTTTTGTAGCTCATCGCATCGACCTCAACTAGCGTGAGGCTGACATGGAGCCCTCCGTTCCAGAACGTCAGCCACGGCCCTGTTTTGGGGTACCAACTGGAGTATGCTGACAACAGGTACCGATTCCAGTAATCTATACTTAGGATAAAATTTGGCATTAGCTAGAAAATATCGTGTGCATCTTGTCCGCTTGCAGGCATAATTTTTGGGAAAACATGTACCGTAAAATTCCGTTTTTATTCCCTTATTGGCAAAACGTATCTCACATAGTGCTCGGCTTGCGAAAACTATTTTTTGATATAGATAGCAAAGGGCACTGGTCAAAACACAGCAAAATAATATTGTATACACACCTGTGTCTAGAGATGCTTAGATAACGTGTTGACTCACACTCACTCTGTATACACACTTTGACCTCGTTATCGAGTAAAATATATTTCTGAATTGACCAAGTTTAGGCATCATCACAGTTTTTATAAAATGAGGTTAAATTTCAGCATTTAGCAAGGTAAAAATATTTAATAGCTTGTCCTGCACCATTTTTGGCTCATGTCCAAGAAATGTATGCGATCTTCCGCAAGTATAATATAATCTCTTAGACTTTGGAATCATCTAGGGTGAAACTCAAAAGTTAGTTCTCAAAAGATGGGAATTCAGTGCGGGAAAGATACTTGCGTTGCTTTGGAACTATGATCGTGAATATTCTTTAACAGACCGAAACCTAGATCGTGTCACCTTTAATGGAGTGAACCCTGAATTATGATCTTATGTGGAAATTCTTCGGAAGTGAACATCAGCCGCATATGCAGCGAACTGTCCGTATTCAACTAGCTTATCCCTTAAAATTGTTTCAATTCAGAAGTAATAACTCCAAATTTTAGACAACTGCTGGAAAACTCGTGTCCTCACTGCCAAGACGTACAATACACCATCTAATGATCGATTTCCCAACCCTCCAGGCCTTACGAACACAGCACGACAGTGTAATGCTCATAGACCTATGGAGTTGCCCGGTGTATGCCGTAAACTACCTCAAGGAAGCGGGTCTGCTGGGCCAGACGGCCTGCGGCAACCTAACTACATCAACAACTGCTGCACATATATAATCGGGTTCGCTGGTTAACGGGTTATTTCTCTCTACCATTAACCTCTAAGATAAATTTGTTGCGTTGCAGTTTCTCACAAGAGGGTCACGACAGGGTGTACAACTTCACAACCATCGAACTTTCCCAATTTCTGTCTTCGGAGGATCTCAGCTTGGACGGCTCCTCTGCAGCAGTCATGCAGTACCAGCCTGATGCCGACCAGCACAACGCAGCTCTTGCAAATATTCCAAAGTACGGCGGTGAAGATGCAGACCCTGCCGAAGATATTGTGGCCAAGCTAATGAACGTTCAACCCAACGGGGCCGTGGAAGTGTCGCTAGAGAATCTGTTACCCTACACACGTTATGCGCTGCTGGTGCGGGCGTATAACGCTAAGGGATTGGGTCCTTCGTCGCCAGCTGTTACTGTTACCACGGAAGAAGACAGTAAGTTGTGTGGTGATGACAGTAATTACTGGACAGAAATGATCCAGAGTGGCTTCAGGCGTCATTGTTTGGACCCACTTAAAAAATAAACAAAAACCAGTTTCCGCTTGGAATTTGGCTAGTTTAGGCACTGACCAAAGGAACACAGTTGGCTTAAGTCGATCACGTGACCGTTTGATTGTAAACTAACCAGACGGATGAAGTTTAGAGGCGGCGGTAAAACTCATTTCACCGACGTTTTTCGCACTTGTTAACCCATACAGAGTAAATCAAATATATTATGATATCGATTAATTTAATTTCCGTAAGTAAGTCCGTTGTTTCTGCCAAAAATCACATGAGTACGCCCTACCACTAAGGAAATATCTAAGAAATTTACTCCTGCTCTACAAAAGTCGTTCCGTTACTACATTGCTAATTAATTATCACTAAATATGCGCGAATAAACACTTCACAGCAGAGTAATTTTTGTCAATAATGAGGCTCAAGACTTAATTCTATTTCAGTTTAACGATTTCAACCTGCTCGCCGAGCATATTGACTTTTTTCCGCCAAAATTCCGTTAACGAAAACTAGTTTTCGTTTCGTTTAAAAAGTGCCGAAATCTGACGAAACGAATGAGCTTCAGGTCACTTAAACGATAGTAACTTTTAGGTTGGTGTCTCGGTGGACCCTGACGATGACGCTTGTCACTACCTGGACTTTGAGGGGGTGTTTTCTGATGACGTTTTTCGTCTCCGTTTTGCTCTATATTTAAGTTAATGAACTTTATGGACCTAGTGAACTAGGAAAACTTAGATCAGATCTGTTGACCACCTTGGCCAGTTGTCTTCCACTTTGTCTAATCGTTTTCAAAGTTTTCGAAATGTTTTCCAGCTTTCTTCCACTTTTCCAGCTGTTTTCCACTCTTTCCAGCTGCCTTCCACTCTTTCCAGATGTCTTCCACTCTTTCCAGCTGTCTACACCACCAACTGTTTTCCAATTCTGCCATCTCTCTTGCCCTTTTCTAATTGTCTTCCACTTTTTCCAACTCTCTTCCACTTTTTCCAGCTCTCTTCCACTTTTTCCAGCTCTCTTCTACTTTTTCCAGCTGTCTTTCCCTTCTTCCAGCTTTCGCCACTTTTCGAGCTGTCTTCCATTTTTTCCAACTGTTTTCCTACTTTTATAGTTACCTTCCACTTTTTCCAGCTGTTTTCCAATTTTTGCACATGTCTCCCACTTTTTTCTAGCTGTCGACCAATTCATCTGCCGTCTTACACTGTATCTTACTGTCCTTAATTTTGACCTACTGTCGTCAGGATTGTCCTGCTGTCATCAACATTGTCATACTGCCATCAGCTTTGTTTTACTGTTATCAACTTTGTACCACTGTCTTCAACTTTTTCCTACTGTTTTCAACTATGTCCTACTGTGTTCAACTCTGTCTTGCTGTCATCAACTTTGTCCTATTGTCTTCAACTTGGTCTTTTCTTGTCCGACATCGACAGATTTTAACTAACGTCAAATCATAAAGTAGACGAGAAACAGTTAAGTCTTAAAAAAAAAGCATCCTACATCTTTATACCCACCGACAGGGCCCGGTGCTCCCCCTGCCAGCGTCTCTTGCGAGTCTGTGACGTCGTCCACCCTGGTGGTCTCGTGGTCCCCACCTCCCATCAGGACCAGCAATGGCGTCATCACCGGATACCGAGTGGCGTACGTCAGACTCGCGCCCCATGGTGAGATTATCTTTGCATGCTCTATATTCGCTAACATTCTCTTTTTCAATGTAATATTGTGGTGATAAACAAGGCTCAAACTAGAAGTAGACCTTCGGGTCTAATTTTAAAGGTACAAGAACTATGTGAATGCTACACAAGAAATTAATTTATTTTTATGAAGGTGTTACTGCACTTTTGAAATTGCCTATCCAGATCACCTTCTCCAACAGGGCAGTGGATGCAGCACAACTCTTCTAACGGCGACCAGTCCAGGTTCCGACCTCAAAGCAGAGCCCCACCCTCGTTTTCTAACCGCGACCCATTCAACTTCGACAACATCGCCAGTTTTGGCCAGTTTGTCGGCATGCCGTCGCCCTATGGTGAGGGATGTCACGTAAATAAAGTTAACTGGTTAGCTTCTCCATCGGAGAGAAGTTTATCAAGATAATTCATTGTGGGACTCTGAAATCAGTTATCTGCCAGTGGGGTTAGTTCATTAAGTTCGTTTATACCATATTATAAGGAGTCACTCTCCAGCATTGCCTAATTTTGTCTAGGTATAAGAAATGCCTCAAGGATTGCTTCCTCCCGTGCTTACGTTCATTCCTCGTACTCCTAATATACTGTACCAACGGGACTTCTTTGCTCTCATACTCATTGTTCTTCTTTCGCACTTCATACATGTAGGTACCATTTTGGCAGTATTCCTAGCGGACCGTCTACAGCATTGCTATAAAACGTCTAACTACAGCCCCCGCAGGCTGGCACACCCCCGGCAGCGTGGGGGTGGCCGAAGGTGGTGTGCTGGTGGTGGCTGAAGGCACCACGGCGCGTCTGGTGTCCCTCTACGCCTACACCAACTACAGCGTGGTGGTGGCCGCTGCCACCCGTGTGGGGGTCGGTGCTCCCTCCCGCGCTGTGTTATGTACCACTCTTGAGGACGGTGAGACATAGAGAACTAACCCTTCCGTTTGACTATGCCCCTGCCTTACCCTTAGAACTGAATGAAGTTGCTTGGTATATGATTAGTATATAACTGATGGTACACCGGCCGTGCAGCGGAGGGTTAGATCTTTCTCCACTGTTGGCAAACATTTTGGAGCTTCGTACTTCCACTTCATCTCCTGATCTCGATAGTGAGATACGGTATTTGAAACGCGGTAGGTACATCTATTGCTGCTGTCACAAATTTCGTTTGGGAAGCTCTTACGCAAACCTGTGTATACTAGTCGTTGATGTCAAAAAAAGAGTGATGGCAAGATGTTTATTTTCGACTGAGGGCTGTTTCAAGTACAGAAAGTGATATTTTGGTTTTATGAACAGCGGCTATCAATAATTTTGTTGGCAATTGCGGTATTTTCACCGACAACACTCCTATTTCTGCCCCAGTTCCATCAGCTCCAGAGGCCATAAAGGCCGTCGCCACAGGGCCTAGCAGCGCCATTGTGGCATGGAGGGCCCCACTGAGGCCCAATGGACTCATCACCAAGTACGCGGTGCGGTGGAGGCCATACGACGACCAGCACTCGGCCTCGTCGGACCGCATCCACACAGAGGCAGTCCAGGGGACCGCCCTCCTAGTCACCCTCACAGACCTTCCTACGTCCGCTGAGGTGAGCATCCACTGAGGCGAAGAATGAAAAAAAAAACTTTTTCATTTCTTCCACCAACACGTACAAATTTCATTCATATTTTTATTCTCGTGCGAATGGCACTATGAACTTGTTGTCTGAAGGTGTTTTTATTTTCAAAGTCGCTTCAATTTAGTGGAAATAACTTTCATACCCGAGACAAGTTTTGGACTGCTAAACTCGGGTTAGTCCGTAAACGCGTGTGTGAAAACAGTCGCCAAATTTGGACAGTAAGTGTTGAAATTCTAAAGCCTAGATAGAAGAACCGTTCGATCGCCTACTAAATAGTGTTCTTCCTTCTTAAATTTCTATATGATTATAGGGACAGTGAAGAATTAATAAATTAACGAAATCCATGTTGAAATTGAGTAGCTACGTTTGATTTGCTACGACTCAGTGATGACCTTTTTTAGGCCTCATCTGGACTTGAGAGTTAATTTGAATAGCTAAAGCCAAAATTTATTTTTTGGTAAAATTTATTGTCCAAGCACTTCTTCAGGCTCTACTGTACGAAACTTGATCAGCTAAATCGAGTGCACACTGAACTAATTTCAATCCAAACTTGGATTCAGAGAGGCAGATTCAAAACCCCTTACGTAGTCGTAGCTGCTTGCAAATCCTGAAATCTCTTTCGATGATTGCAGAGCTGAGCGTTTTCAGTCTGGGGCCCTGGGGGGCCCTGTCGTAAGAACAAACGAAGAAAGGGCTGCAGGCCATCCGCTCTTGCAGCCAAATTTTGCTCTAGTAACAGGGCCGTGAGCGCCCACCTTTGCTTTTACTTATTACTGTTATCAATGACCTCTTGTGTTAAGGACATATATGCTACTGACAGAACTAAATTCTCTTCCCATATTCTGGAAACCTCGCAGGTTTGGGTGTCAGCTTCCACCTCGGCGGGCGAGGGCGAGCGCAGTCCAGTGGCCAGAGTTCGGCTGTCTCGCGTTGGTTAGTATTTTTTACTATTAAAAGTTTCCGAAACATTACCAGTTTACTGTATTTCAGACACAAAATAATTGGAATCTTTCTTGCCATGATTTTACTTATGGAAGTTTTATAAATAATAGCTGTTTCTTGCGTTTTATTGATATCAATAATAAATTGTATCCTGCCATACTTTTTTGCCGTTGAAATTTTTTCAAATTTTAGCGGTTTGCTTTATTTCAGATAGTAGATTATTCGACTTCTTCTATGGTTGTGAGGCAGAAGCTATGTTATCAAGATAACGCTTATACACATTTAGTAGTGATTGAATTTTTATTGATGGTTGATCACTTATATAAAAAAGCTAAGTAACTCTCCGTCAGTTCTAAATTTACCGATCATGTAATTTTAATGGCAGTCTTCGTTGTCATTACTAACTGGACATTTATCTAAGCCGTTGGTCTTATGTCAAATAATTCAATCAACTGTACCCTCAAAACGCTTTCTTTTATTTTGAAAATTATGCCACCCTTGTCTTTTGCCTTTACTATTTTATCTATCATCAAACTTTTCAATAATATCATCGCCTCTTACCTTGGCAAATTCATCTCGATCACCAAAATTTCGCAGTACATACCATTTATTCTATTTCTTCGCTATCATTGAAATTTTCCAATGTATCATTGCCATTTGTCTTGCATGGTTCATCAAATCATTATAAATATTCATGAGATCATTTCGCTCTTTTTCATCATATCCAAATCACATCTTATGAGTTACGAATAAAAGTACTGAGCCCTCAGATCAGGTTATACAATAATTAGAAATTTGTCAGTCAATTCCCAACCTACCAGCAACGAGAGCACCCTGAGAGCGCATACCTCCGCCAAGCGAGGCAGCGGTAGCCAAGATTCAAATTGACTCTGAATCCAAAATTTTCTTTGTATAAACTCCAAAATCTAATCATTTGTGCCTTTTGATAGTAATAACAGTTTATGCAATTTTCTTGAAGATCCGTTCGTAATTTTTGAGTTATACTGCTAACAAACGTTAAGACATATATAAGTCAAACATACAAATGAACGAACCGATCTGCACCCAAATTTCATCATTTATTTTTTTGACATTACTAACAACCCCTATAAATTTCATAAGGATCCATTCAATATTTTTTTAGTTATTTTGCTAACAAGCATAAAATTAAAAACAGTGATAAACGAACGAACGGAGCATTACCAAAATCTGGTCATCTACTCTTTGTTATGTTTCGAACAACTCTTGTTAATTTCATAGAAATCCATCTATAACTTTTTGAGTAATGGCATTGAGGAAAATGAAGCAGACAAACAAACAAACAAACGGATTAACATATCTTTACCAAAAGTTAGTCATCTTTTGCTTCTAACATACCTAACAATCCCTGTAAATTTCGTCCAAATCGGTTCTTAACTTTTTGAGTTACCTTGGTGACAGACAGAGAGACAGACAAACAAACACAACGAAAACATAACCTCCTTTGCGGAGGTAATAAAACAGAAAGTGTTGGGTACTTAAGCGTATAAATAAAAATAAAGCAGATTATGGAGGCAATTTCTTATTCACACTGGCGTAGGCAAAGGGGGGCACAGGGGGCACGTGCCCCCCCCCCCTTAGCCAAGTGCGGCTCAACATATGATGGTGCTAGGAATGTCAGGAAAAGTACCAGGATAGATAAATTTAGTAGTTATAATGTTCTATAGATGTAAAAATAGGTGACATATATGTTTGAAACGCAAGTCTTACGCATATTTTCCTTTAGAGAG
>LQNS02277997.1:7766527-7777198 GCA_001587735.2 Parhyale hawaiensis | reverse complement strand
AGTGTTCGCTTTCTTCTGTCTTCTTCTCTTTTCGTTTTTC
This sequence comes from Parhyale hawaiensis, assembly GCA_001587735.2. Taxonomy (NCBI): domain Eukaryota; kingdom Metazoa; phylum Arthropoda; class Malacostraca; order Amphipoda; family Hyalidae; genus Parhyale; species Parhyale hawaiensis. The sequence goes on along the minus strand of LQNS02277997.1, from coordinate 7,777,158 downwards.
GTCTCTTTCCCTGAGCCGCATGGCTGAGCGATTACGTTCAGCCGAGCCGTGTAGGGTTAGAAATGCTCGCGCCTTATTTCCTGCCAGACATGGTGCACCTGTGCAAGATTGTTCTAATACAACTCATTTGAGTTCGATTCAACTTCTAAGCTATATTATACAAAATTGGATCGCTGGTATATAGACTTCGTATCTAATAGGGCGGGAAAACCCTCATTATAACAATAATAATAACTATTCAATCTATACGGATAACTCACTCAACTGTTTGGACGTTGCTTGCTGTACTTCGATGATTGTAATTAATTGCTGACAATAATGGTAAAATAGACTAAAGACATATACGAATTCATTCTATTTGCGTTTAAGAACTTTAGATTCGTTGCACAATTACCTCATTGTTAGTATCTGCCTCGCAGTTCCGCCGTCTGCTCCCACACTGCACGTAACGGAGAGCACCGCCTCTACAGTACGGCTGCAGTGGACCACGGAAACTGACCCTTCTGTGCCTGTGCGGTACGCAGCTCTATACTACAGGTGCGTTGCCATATGCAGGCATGTATTCCGAATATTTTCAGAGTTTTTGTCGATGCATAGCATCGAGGGAAAAAGTTGGGTGTCACTCCCAGTTGATTGAGTTGCTCATTTTGGTAATTTTTGTTTATTAAGTATAAGCTAACGAAAAAGTTCACATTTATCAAACAGAAAGACTGTGTTGCGTTGGAGAAAATGTCTCTTAGAGTATTTAAAGACTGAAATATCCCAAATTTAAGCATTATCTTATCTGTACCCTATAAACCTGAAAATTAATTTGTTGGCTTCATCATATACAAATTGGTTCTCCTCATTCAATGTCTGTGCCCCTAAATCCTTCTATATTTTTCTTGAAAAATGTGAAAAAAAAACATGTTTTTATTCTGCGTGAGAGTTTCACACGATTTCGCATACCAGTTTTATTTTCAATCGTTTGTTGTGCCTCACTCTTTGTTTCTCTTTCCCTCTACCTATTCAATTATAAACTTTTGTGTTTTACCCCCCCCCCGTTCCCCACTTATTCCAGTGTCGATGGTAAGGAAATGGAGGAAGAAGTTAGTAGCTGGGACCACATCGTCGAACATTTGCGCTGCGGGACGGCCTATAAGTTTCATATCGTTGCAGTCAATAGAATCGGTAAGTAGAACACGTGTATGGCTTTTTCAATTTTTTTTTCGACAGGTTCGTTATCTACCGGCTTACATATGCCATATCATTGCTGTCAACAGAATTTGTGAATCGATGGAAGAAATTTCCATAGCTACTCCGATTCTTGAGAGATGCTATGGAAAGTAAAACTGTCTGCTGAGGCGTGTCACAATCACGCCCCAAAAAAAGGTTACCTTGACCCGAAAAGTTGTTGTGCGAGCGCCATCTAGCGACGAAGGGAGTAAGCTGAACAATACTAAATTTCCATTTAAATTGCAATTATTTCAACGAGAATTCAAACGAACTGATCTGCTTTGCTTTCTCTGGCGTACGGAGATTATTTGTTGCGTATCTGAGTGAATTTAGTGCTCCCTTTATTGGAAATAGACGTTTCTGTTCGGTGATCTGCATCACCGTAACCCGTGTCACAGTAGTCATTTGAGCTATGATTGCGACATGAGTTGCGACAGCTAGGTAACCCAGAAATGCTGATTGCGACACCTGCTGTTGTCTCACTGTTGTTCGTCAGTTGGCGGAGGATGTGTTTCATACGGTTAGATGAGGAAGTTTTGCCCGTCTTACATAAAGCGGAGTAATGCTTTTACGGGACGCCAATGCAGGTACAAGAGTACCGATGTGGAAGTATTCCGGTACCAAAATGGAAGTAATACTGATACCAGATACGATATAGGAGTATATCTTTTGGGGATCCAAAAGTAATTTTGGCCTCAGTTGGATCTCGAGACCATCTTTGGCTCCCATTTCTTTCTTTTATTCACAGTTTTTGTTCAACTCTTTCTATTCTTCAATGATCTGCTGTGCCGATGCGCGGCGGTCCTCCTCGTGAGTGCATTTCTCTCACTGCTTTGCACACTGCAAATCCGTTTCTGTTTTCTCGTGAAAAGCCGCTATAAGCTAGAGGGCCCGAACATATGATGTGCTGCGCAGTGCTAATGCAAAGCTTCATTCTGAGTATATTTAGTCAATATACCTAGAAATATTTCTGCGTTAGCCGCATCTCTTGAGTACACATGACTACCTATAATGTCCTGCCAGTATCGTATGAAAGAAAGAAAAAGCACGTATTTCTCCCCCTAGGAAGGTTTTCATACAATAATACTATTACAATACTTGTTCAATGAAGTAGTGTAAAACGTTATCGCAATGAGCCTTACAAATTAGGGAGCAAATTTATAGCACTATTCTACTTCACGACCTACATTCTGTACAGCGCTCTATGATAGCAATAGGTTCACAGTTCACACACAGGGATATTATGAATCAACTAACACATCATGTTGATTTCAAGGCTAAAAATAGGTGACATTAGGAAAACATGACATCATAGCGGATAGATACATCGAATCAATTTAATAGTAGGCAACAAAGGGGCAGTTGTGTGCTTTTCGGAAGGGGCATATTCTGGCGGGCCCTTTCCCTGCCACAATGTATTTGACCCTCACGAATCCAAGGGTCCCAAGTGCCTTCTCCGCAGGGGATATTGCAGCTTGCCGCAGTTCCTGCTGATAAGGTTAGTTTTGTAAAGCTGGGTAGGCTCTCTATATGTCCCCTCTTGCTCCGTCAGGTGGGCCGCCGCCGATCGAGGTGACCGACATTTTCCACGGGGCTCCTGCCTTCGCCCGTGCGGAGGGTCACGGAAGGGACCGTCTGCATGGGCGCTTCTTTCTTCTCTCTTCTTTAATTTTCGTTTTTCGTCTCTTACCCTGTGTGACGCGACTGAGCAAATTTGTTCAGCCGAGCCGTAAAGGGTTGGGGGTGAGCGTGTTTTATAAATTTGAGACAGAACTCACTTATGTGAGTTTGCCGTGACTTATGATCTTCCGGTAGAAATGCTTAGACCTTCGGTGCGATGCAGCTTAGAATCTCTGCGCTAGCAAACCTTCTTACTGATTCTGAACCTTCTCAAAGGGCAGGCGCTGGCGTGTGACTTATTGCGTCCTAAATCTCTATTAGTACCCCTGTCTTCCCATCCAAAAACTGGCGGAAGGTATTGAGTTATTAGGCAATCAAGTGGGTTGACCTAGATGTGAAAATTTAAAATAGCTGACTCAGTACTTTCATTGGCCCCCCACCCCACTCTCGTAACTGATGGTTTTATACCACGAGGCCTTCTTGGTACACGTTTTCAATAACCAAAAAGTTATACTCTGTATTAGTATGTACCAAGGGTGAAACGTGACCCTATTTAGGGTAGTTAGCAGCGTGCTACCTTCTGTTCATTAAGCGTGTTGGGACGGTCATCAATGGCATCTAAAGTTTAATTGTTTTCTTTAGGTACAAGTGCACCTTCGTCAGTGGTCGAGACCCGCACCAAAGGCAGGCCCCCGAAGGCGCCCTCTGCGTTCCAGTTCCTGACGCAGAACAGGACCCACGCGACGCTCTACCTCGGCCAGTGGCAGCCGGCGGGCTGTCGCATCTCAGGCTTCTCCATTGCCTACAGATTCCAGGACAGCGATCGGTGGACTACGGGTATGACTATTGATGCTTGACTGCCTTGAAATAAACTATAGGTTCATTATTATATATCTATGGGACAGCGATTGCCGGAAACAGGTATGACCAACGTTCTTTAGGCTATGAAGTCCATATTTTTTCTGTAGGACATCGATCTCGCATTCATTCTTCTCCGTTGCGTACAGATTCCGACACAGCGATCGCTGAACCACGACTATGACTGTGGTCTTTAGGGTCATAGGATAGGCTGTTAAGTCCATGTTTGTCGAAGGGTTGCCAAATTTCGGGCTCTTCTGTTCCACACAAATTCAGTGGCAGCAATCAGTGGACGATGGGTATGACTATTCTCTTGAGCGGAAAGCTAAGGTGCTGCGTTTGCACGCTGCGCATCGGGCGTTCGCCTTTCCGTCAGGCAGGGGAATTCTTGTAATACGTACTCGGATTGCAGCGTCAGCATTTCTAACTCTCACACTTCACTGCGGAGCACTGACCTAACTAGAAGTATGCAGGGTCGCAATTGGCACTAGATTCTTCCGTCTCTGACCCCCAGATAGCTCTAACAATTGATGTTTGACTTTAGTTGTGCAGTCCCTTGATGCTTAGCGGACATCTATCTGCAGCACGAGCCAGGACATTTGGCTTCCCCAGTTGGGGCGCACGGTCGTATTGAACTTTAGCTGCTCGTCGAGGGTCAAAGACTGGAATGCTGGTAGCAGTTCTCAAGCGGAAGACTTTGCGGAAATTAATTAATGGCTTCTGAAAGATCGCCGAGCTTGACTCACTGCCGAATCAGATTCTTAATGTTCACTGTTATTAACTTGTTATTTGGAGGGCTCGATTTGCATTCCCGTGTAGCAAAGAAAGGAAAGGCATTGGACTAAAACTGTTGATTATTTTTGGCAAACAACTGGTCTGCAGGATCTTTCATCAATGGAGTTCGATACAAGTTGCGCTGTATAGATTATTCCATCGGTGACAGTTGATGCAGATTGCGCTCTGTAGATTTTTTCCATCTGGAAAACTTGCTGCAGATTGCGCTTCGCGAACGAATTCATTACGAGAGTTTGATACAGATTGCGCTCCGTAAATTCATATAAAAAACAGTATTTTTAAGATACCACGGCTGACGTCAGTTAATATTTTGCTAATGACTTTTTTATGACAGTTTTAAGTTTCGTTAAGTGTGGTGCGACGGTAACCTCTGTGACTGTTTCCACAGTGGTCAAGTCCATGGCTCCCATGCGCACCTACACGCTTCTCACACCTGACCCTGGCCGTCCTTATAAGCTCAGAGTCACTGGACACAGCGCGGCTGGGGAGACGTCTGCCCTCTATGACGTCCATGGAGCAACAGATCCAAGTACGTATAAATAATCAAACTTTATATCCAATTTCCGTAGACTGTTCGAGCTCTGTTGTTCTATCTTCCAACTGCATCGAGCGTAGCGGTGTACAGAACACGCTGCCCTAAGTTACATGCCATTTTTTTTTTTTGCAGTTATATTAACATATTGAAAGTGAACTGCATTAGTATGGCTTCAGTTAAAGGTTATAATAATTTAAATAGTATCGTTTTGAAAAACAATGTTATTCCTACATAAATACAAGTAAATGATGGTGCTGTAGGAAAGAAAGTAGCTCCTCACTCTCTTTTTATATTTTAGTGATTTCATATTGCATCATACTTCTATTTAGTGAATAGTCTAAATAAGAGTTATACAGTAAAAATAATACCTACTTCGAGCAGTCGACGTTATTAACAAACGCATAGAATTATCGTCATTGCTCAAGAGAAATTAATTAAATTTCATATCAGCAATAATTTTGGTGATATTGTTCACAATTATTGATAATGATAATTATAATAAAAGCCCTAATATTAACGGTGGCCGTTTTTTCATCAGATACCCAACCGACCGTTGGCAGCCGTTATGGCGACCATCAAACCGTCGCCGTCTGGACGGATCCACGGTTGGCCGTTCCCGTAACTGTCAGCATTACGGCCGTTATGATGATCGTAGCGGCCGTTGGTGCCTGTCTCTACCGCAGTAAGTTGCTAATTCTTCCAAAACTGCTGCAGTTTCAGTGAGCTAATACTTAGTCTGAAACTAGTTTTGTTCCAGTGAATTGAGACTTAGTCTGACACTGGCTTTGTTTCAGCGACTTGAGATTAGTCTAAACCTTGTTCTGTTGCAGAGAGTTAGAATTTCGTTTTCAAGTGGGCTTACTTCGTCAAGTTTTAATTCACACAACGCGATTGTTAGCTAGTTTGTCTTTCCATATATTTACATTTTCCGCACACATTTTTCCTTCGATCAATTTTCAAGTATGGTCTCGCTATAAACAGGCACTCACATACCTCATCCTTTCCTTTCTAACTTTATTCTGACACCTCAACAATTTATGATCAGCAGCAACGCGTTAGCTTTTTCTCGATACACTGTGTGCGCATCCGTTCCAATCAATTAAAAATTTTGATAATCTTAAAATGCCTAGTGAAGCTAATACATATAAGAATAATGCGCAAGTGCAAATGGAAAACCTTCTAAAAGCTGTATTTCAGTAGAAAAATAATTTTTATTTTCTTTTATTTCAGAGCGTGTGCATTCAGCTTCATTGAAAGGAGAAGACGAAAAGAAAGACCATCCCGATGAAAAATCCAAAGCCTATTGCGGCAAGAGCAGCCGGTCGCAGCGATCGTCGTACGGACCGTCGTATGAAGACTACAGTTTGGACCGCGAAGTTTCTGGTGAGATTTGGTTTGAAGTTTCCATGCGTTGCTCTGGAACTTTCCAAGGCAATTGTTATTGAGTCTGCGATTAAATTTCGGTTAAGAGCTTTTTCCGTCGTTTTTTTGCGATTCTCCATAATGTTCTCTTAATAACCTTGATTGTTCTTCGGATGAAGTCGAGCTCCTCACGCTATCCGCTGTTTGAAAAATTGAATTAGTTCCAGTGAAAGTGATGCGCATAGACTCTACATTATGTTCCCAAGCCTTGACGGGCATCGATCTTTCCTATCCACTATGCTTCCTCCCAGTTTCATGCTACTAATTATGTATTTCTTTGTCCATTCTTCTTTCCCGATTTGCTGTACCCATGCGCGTTGATCCTGTGTGGGAACACCTTCGTAATTGAGTTCCACGTTTCTATCGCCATACTTCATGCCCCTTTCTCTTCCTTCGTCGAGCACCGCTTTGTCTATGGAGATTCATTTCATTTACTTTGATCCAATTGCAGGTCTGACTGATGAGAAGAGTGCCCATATCTACCATTACGCCACTTTACGGAAGTCTGATCCGATGCCAGACCGACGGGATTACCGACAGCCCGTATACGAACCTCGCTCCTCCTTTGTGCAAAAGGGCGACGCCTTCAAACGGAGCGGCAACCCCGTGCCGCACTCCTCCTTTTTCCGTGAGTACGAGCAACAGCTTTCAGCCTCTGACTTCGACGCCCCAAACCACATGGATCCAGTTCATCAACCCCTGGACTACAGACGGGCCCCCCATGTGGGTCCAGAACACGGGGCTAACCCATTAGATCCGGGCACTGCAGCCCATTTATCGAAGAGCGGAAGGGCTCCTCCGTATGGCCCACCCCGGCCTGCCCAGGTGTTACCGGGGCAAAGTTTTGTGACCGTCAACGAGGAGTCGGAACAGGAAAGCTACGCTTCGCTCGTCTATGCCGCGCCCTCCTTGAACAATGCCGACGCGTCCAACGTGAGTCGAATGGCCAGATTTTTTGTGTTTTCAGTTTTAACTTGACATTGAAATCTCCATTCTATTTTAAGAAAACAAATTATAGTGAGTTTTTGTATTTTCAAATTCAATCCAAGCCTGAGTTATGAATGATTGATGTTACAACTTCGGTTCCAGCGTGTCATTACTTGCCTCTGCTATACTCGTTTTCTAGTTGATTACACATTTTCCTTTTGCTGTCGATTCCATGCATAACCTTAATAACATCACTCTCTTGTTCACGTTTTCAATATAACACTGCTCTTCTACTTTCAATTCCAGCGTTAGTTCTTCTTCTGTTTACGATTCCAGCGTAACTTAAATGGTACTCTGTATGTATTACCGGTTCCAGCTCTGGTTATCTTCTCTTCCATACTCAGGGAACCGACGAATGCTACGGAGAGTTGAGGGGCAGCTCCGCGTCTGAAGTGGAATACGGAGCCACAAATTCCGGACCTGTGCACCGTGTCGGGGACAGGCACTCCAAAGGCGACTACCCTACCGACGAGAGACAAAAACCCCTGCCACTAAAGAAACCGAAAGATTCATCTCGCGGTTCCAAAATCAAACTCAAGCCGTTAATAAGTAAAAAGAAGCTGAGTGATCAGGAGCACAGTCAACGTGGGGTGCGTATAGATGGATATTCGAGATCTGAACACAGACATTTGTAATGTTTGTAAGATGCCTGTAATGGTAACCTTCTTCTCCGTCTTCGCCCCTTACATATTATTTAGCGCCCAATTATTAGTCCACGACAGACTTGAGGACGTGCTGATTTCACATTACTATTATTATATTGTTAGTTTTCCCACCGTATTAGATAAAAAGACGATATAACAGCGATCCAATTTTGTATGATATAGATTAGAAGTTTAGTCGAACTCAAATGAGTTCTATTAGAACAATCTTGGCCAGGTGCACCATGTCTGGCAGGAAATAAGGCGAGAGCATCTCCAACTCCACACGGCTCGGTCGAACGAAATCGCTCAGCCGTCCGGCGCAGAGAAGACGAAAAACGAAAAGAGAAGAAGACTGAAGAAAGCGAACACTCTTGTTGGGGGTTCCTTCCATGGCCCCCCTCACAGGAGCAGAAAGGAGCCCCGTGGGTTGGGTCGCTTACAACCATTCAGCTGCCCACCGCGCGGAACAGAAGGGGCAATATAGAGAACCTACCTAACTCTGTAAAACTAACCTTCTCAGCAGGAACTGCGGCCAGATGCTACATCCCCTGCGGGGAAGGCACTCGGCACCCCTGGGTGCGTGATGCCCAAATATACTGTGGCAGGGAAAGGGCCCGCCACAATATGCCCCTGAGGGCTGCTGGTTTCACAAGCTTGATGTTTACTCTTCAATAGTTGGGTGGGAAAGAAAAAAATTCATGGTGATGGGGCTATATTTAACGACCTACCTTGCTTCAGTCAGCAATAAAACCTCATTAAAACTAAAAGTAGTCCTTCTGTTACGGGCTGCTAAGACTACGTATATTACAGCTCGCTGTATTAACAACAGCAAATATGTGTGTGTCTGTGTTTCCGTATCAGCATGGCCTGACAATAGCGCATACCCTCGCGGTCTATGTGTATCCGGATGGACTCTTCGTTTTGTGCCATGAAAATTCCACGCTTCTTGATGTTGCTTTGGTGTTATGATCCCCCGGCCCATCATTTTGTTGACCTTTCTGGGTTATGCTACACAACCAAATTTTTACCCTCAGGGGTCATAGGATGGGCCATCGACCATAGAGTTAGGTTAGCTAGGTTCGTCCATTCTTGGTTATTGGGAAAAGCGACCACAAGGGGATTAAGTGACCTTCGGTATTAACTAGGCCTTCGGGACGTTTGTCTTTCGTGCTAACTTTACTTCCTTCCGATTTCGTACTCCTACTCGTCTTTCTTTCATCTGTTTTTCCTCGTCTTTACCGACTTGTTGTGCCCATGCGTGTTGATCTTGTGTTTAATCACCTTCGTGCATGGGTTCCACGTTTATCTTAGCATACCATGTGTCCCTTCCTTTTCCACTCTTAAAACAGCTTAGTGCTGATTTAGGGAGACTTAAACTATCTTATATACCATCATAAACCATACCAGTTAGGTGAGGCACCTATTCTAGCTAAACCAAACCTAGCTAACCTGTTCTCAACTAATATTCAGATGGGCCCCATATATACTGTTCAGGGATCGGATATTGTTAAGAGTTGTTGAAACCTTACACTGTATCTAAATTCTATCCAATGTTTCACAGTCCATTCCACTGCCGTTCTATTTGTTATCTAAGTTCCTTAATAAAGTAACTGATGTAACTTACGAGCCCTGGCATATCTTGAACAGGAATGACGATTTTTCATCACACAGTTAACTAATTTTTGTTGTATGATAAGTGGATTTTCGTTATATGTTTTATCATTTTCTTGTATGTTAAGTGAGAGATCATGTGTTCAAATAAATACTCAGTTTAGTAAATTAGGTAAAAAGGTACATTATGTCCTCAAAAAAAAAAATGTTTAAAATACGCAAAGCAAAAAGATCCTGCACGTTCTTCACTAAGGGATGAGAAGGTAAAGTATCTATTTATGGGAAAGGATAATGGCATGCTGAGAAACTATCTCTCCTTATGTGTAATAAAAGTAAAGAAACGTAATAAAACAGCTTCACGTACAGAAAACTGCTACGTATTACAAATATCTATTTCTGAAAGACAAGGAAAAATACTGAACTATTTAAATAATAGCATTTTATCTATTGACGAGACAACATACCGTATAAGACTTGCTATACATAGCCTGTGTCGTGGATATATACGGAATCTATTCATTTTAATATTAAATGACAGTCGACGGAATTAAAACTTAACGTTTCGGGACTAAGAATCCCATCCTCAGAAGAAAAAATAAAGGTTAACCTATACTATGAAATAAAAGAACTTTCTTTATNAGGTCATAACGTTCAGGCTAGGTTTGGTTCTATAAATGTGGAGAGACTCTAGTGTTGAAAGCTCGATGGGATTGGAATAGTTTATGATGGAGAAGTCATTCCTGCTGATGGGATGGTTGTTCTGTTCCGCATGTTGGCGGGGGGCGGAATATGGTGGTTTTGCTAGTGGTAAGCAAAACCATTTTACCATAGGGTCCTACTTCAAATTTAAAGACAAACCCCCCACACCACTTTTGTCCAGTGTTATTTACCGTTACCGATGCCAGGCCTGCTGCGCCTCATATATAGGTAGCACTGGACAACAC